>JABFTP020000062.1:72492685-72790185 GCA_013387265.2 Cryptolaemus montrouzieri
TCCATTTTTTCCCATATGCCGGTGGCACATATGCCCTTGCCCTTTTCGACTGTTAATATTTCCCGAAAGGGAAAATATATTCGATTTCCCGAAAAATAATAAAACTCGCTCCTATCACCCACCCACAACACTTGTTTCTGATAAATTGGTTCAGGCGTTCACGTGAAACTCTCAGGGATGATCGAGGGTGTAAATATTTCTGAACATGGGAAAAACTGAAATCCCAAAAGACGTAACTGATAGTATAAATGCAGTATAAGCTTCGCGGGGTATAAGTCTTGTAAATATGCCTAACTACAGAAACATAGAATGGTGATTTATGTGGGAGATTATAGGGACGTTCCCATGTGACAAAATATAAAAAAATCAATTTAATTGAAGTTTTTGACCATATGATTTATTATTATCTTCAGGCGTACGCAATAGTTTAAAAAATTTTGTAATTTTTTTATGCATGCCAGTTTTTAAAAGCTCCTTCAATTCAGACTGATATTCAGCAATTTGATTCTCAAACATAAGACTTAGTCTCATTGACAGATTTCACAAAGCTAATTTGCCACTCTTAAACCTTCACTAAGATTCTTCAAATTGTATGTCACATTTCCAGTGTTTATTGAAGTCTCGTCTTCAAAAGGCTGTGAATTTAACAGTTCCCCCAAGTCGGTTTCAGTCAAATATTCAATTTCGGAACTGGTCACAAATCTAGAATTCAAATAAGGCTCCTTTCAGTTTAGTTTTCCATATTGGCACTCGTAGCGCTAGTTTCTATGCACAATTGGCCATATTGTTTCCTATACTGGGACACTGTCACAGAACAGACTCCAATGAGAAATAAAAACTCGATGCTCCTGCATAGGAAACAATATGGTCATCTCAGCATAGAAACTAGCGCTACGCGTGCCGTTATGGAAAACTAAACCGAAAGGTGCCTTATTTGAATTCTAGATTTCCCACCATCGAATTTAACTTTACTGAAATGGGGTGTATGAACTTATCTAATCGATGCGGATTCTTTCTGCTTCAATTAGACTGTACAAAAAATTGAGAATATAATCTCAAATATACAGAAAATGTAGCAAAACATTTCCAAAAATAAAATAGATTTGATTGAAGAGGTCGTTACTTGATGAAAATCGATATACATATTTTCAATGGAATAAAACTATTATATTTAGATTTTCACTATATTAACAAAACTATGAGCGGTTTCACCACACTGTGGCTTCATCAGATAGATACAAACTAATGAACAGAGTTATTCCTTATATATTATTCTTATTTCCTACTTAATATTACAATAGGTACAAGAGGTATGTTGGAAAACCCATCGGAGTTGCTTACTTTATGAATTGAAAAGATTGAGTAAAGGAGAAGGATTTAGATCTAATTGACTATTAAGTAACCTACAAAATAATTTCATAAAAGAGCTAAATATAATTAAACAAATAGCAGTCAAAAACGGTTACAGTCCAACTACGATTGAAAACATGATTTCACGCAAAAAATTTGAAACAGCAATCCAGGAAGTATTTCCAAGTATGAAAAGTTCTAACACAAAATACAACAGCTTAACTTATATTGGAAAACTCTCATGGATGATCGAGGGTGTAAATATTTCTGAACATGGGAAAAACTAAAATCCCAAAAGACGTAACTGATAGCATAAATTAGTATAAGCTTCGCGGGGTATAAGTCTTGTAAATATGCCTCAACTACAGAAACATGGAATGGTAATTTATGTGGGAGATTATAGGGACTTTCCTATGTGACAAAATATAAAAAAAATCAATTTAATTGAAGTTTTTGACCATATGATTTATTATTATCTTCAGGCGTAGGCAATAGTTTAAAAAATTATGTAATTTTTTTATGCATGCCAGTTTTTAAAAGCTCCTTCAATTCAGACTGATATTCAGCAATTTGATTCTTAAACATAAGACTTAGTCTCATTGACAGATTTCACAAAGCTAATTTGCCACTCTTAAACCTTCACTAAGATTCTTCAAATTGAATGTCACATTTCTAGTGTTTATTGAAATCTCGTCTTCAAAAGGCTGTGAATTTAACAGTTCCCCCAAGTCGGTCTCAGTCAAATATTCAATTTCGGAACTGGTCACAAACATAACCCTTGAAACCTACGCTTTTTTAGTAGCACGCCGAAACACTGGTATTATTTACCATCGATCTTGAGACGACCCAGAACCGGGGTCAATTTTTTTTTTTGTTAATTTGCTAAAACTATCCAAATATTTCTTGGATTTGATCTAAGTAAATTTTATTATCAATTGTGATAACTGTATTTTGTAGATCTATCTGCATAACATTTCATATTGTTCCTCTGAATTCAAATTTACAGTGAAAAGACGGCCATTTGCCAGAATGATTCAATAATTTCATTTTAAATTCTCAATATAGTAGAATATGACGTATTCCTAAGGCAGCTTAAAATCACCCAATAGTGTAAACATAGACACGAAGGAATTTATCTAACCCAAATAAGAAACCAATAATCGACTTTAATACCTAAGCTCTTAAGCACTCATTCGTATATCCACGGTTCCAAAGCTGGTGTTTTCTAAATCAGCAATTCCCACGTCGGGACGAAGGAACGCGTCTGTAAAAAACTATGTAACAGATACTTGAGTACCAAGGGCTGAGGGAAATGAGGGGTAAGGACTGCTGGGTCACGCATATATAAGTAACCACGATCGCGACGTTAGAGGATCATTCAATCATTCATTCATTATTATGATGTTGGTTATTATTGAGTTATTTTTTGTCAGATGTGCAGTTACTCTTATTATTCAGTTATTTAGTTTTCGAAGCTCAGTGAATTTACTGATTCTTGTGAATCGGAATTAAATTTGAGTTAATTAATCGTGCACAACATGAGTCCAGAAGAATGGAAGACGCAGATTGTTCCTCTCCGAGAAGCCGGACAGGGGAAGAAGAAGCACCGTTCCCGCTGTGTCTCACAGGTGATTACTTTCTGAATTTCTTTTAATATTTCTGCTCACTATTTGATTTTCACGAATTTCTTGAAGTATATGCTACGTAATTTCTAAACGCACTGAGGACGAGTTGAAATAATCATTTCTCAAATTCCAAATTATTTTCACATATTTTTTTTCTTCTTGGCAAATGATCTATTTGAACTGCACTGACATTTTATAATATTAATTTTGAAGAGTTATTTTCATGCACTTATTTGAAACGTTGCTTTCGTAACTTGGTAATAATATGAAATGTACTGAATTTATTTTATATTGATTTCAACAGCTGTTTTAACTTAACGCATTATTTTGAAGTACACTAAAATTCTTTAGTATTGATTTCAACATTTGTTTCTCAAACTTGCAACATTACTGAAATGTAATTAAGCTATTGTGTACTGATTCCACCAACTTTGATAAGTATTTGGATTTGAAATGTTATGAAGTTTAATATTGATGTGAAACTTTACTTTTATAACTCAGAAAATTGATCTCCTTGAAATGTTACTTAACCATTTGGCCAATCCAAATCTTTTGTTTATAATATGATGAACGATACGTTCGAATGTGAGAACATTTAATATTGATTCTTATCTTTGCTTCTATAAACGGGCCAATTATCTATTTGAAATATCATAATCCTTTTATTCGGTATTTCTATTTATCTCAGTTTATAACTTAGCAGAACATACTTAAACTGTAACAAAGATGTTTATATTTCATAGTACCCAACTATGGGGAAGATCTTTCTTTCAAATTATTGATTTGATGTCCGATACTCTTAAGCTCAATAAGGGAACTTTCCCTGCCTTCAGGTGTGATGATCACCTATGAATAATATCATTTCTCATTAGTATAAATAAATGGCTTTAGGGACGATACGCATGTATGGACCCACAGACATTGAGGCTTGTATGTTGTCGATATGAAAGTTTTGAAGAATGTCTGAGTTAGGGAATGTATGTGACGTTTGTGGTACATACAGGTGTATGATCAGAGGGCATGTTTCCCTGGTTGGCAAATCCGCGATATGGGAATAGAATATGATCCGCAGTCAGTGACAATAAACTGCCCGTTGGCGCTTAGTTGAGCAAAAGAATCACGTACGGCTTTACGGGCTTACCTCTACTTCCATATATAACGTTTTAATACTATACGAATTACTGAATTCGATTAAAATGCGCGAGCGAATTAACGCTTGCAAGTTGTCAGCTGTGGACGTGTTCCTTAGAATTTTATAAGTAAATCTTTCAGAGTTTGGAGTATCAGGGCAACGACCTCGCCAGAAAACATGATATCATATTACCAAAACCCTTCGATTGGGTCAGTTACCACTCATAAAATGGGTGAGGGTCGGTTAGACCTATCTACAATAATCTTATATCCGAATTCCATCCAGAGTATGGATGAGGGCTGATTAAGCCTGTTATAATAATTAAATATTAAAACTTCCATCCAAAATATGGGTGAGGGCCAAGTAAGCCTGTTTATAATAATTAAATATTCCAACTTCCACTCGTAATATGGGTGAGGACCAATTAGGTCTGTATAAAATAATCTAAAGTATAAACTTCCACTCGAAATTAGGGTGAGGGCAAATTGGGCCTCTATCTAAATGATCATATTTATTAAATTCATTAAAAGATGCCAAAGAATGCAAGGATAAGAATTTAATACAAATGCTACAAAGATCAAATAGACATTGTTACCGAATCTGTTTTTTTGATTTTCTAATTTCCTTACCTATGGTTTAAGCGACGAAGAATTGGTCGTATCACATCAAACCTCACATAAAAGAACTTGAGTAGGTTACTACAAATACACAACACAACAAAGAAAAGGGTCCTATTTTATAAAAAGAACTTCAAAGCAAGTTCAGGTACTAGACGATCACATGGCTTTTCATTAGACCAATTTCAGTCGGTCTCAGGTGTAATTAATATGGGAAGGAAAATAAGATAATTCAGGTATTGCAATTTACGTAAAGGCGATACATTTTGCATCGTCTTTCATAGACCGGGGTTGGGGGTGTTTCAATCTTATACAATCGGTGGTACTACACATGTTGTTTTGTCTGGGCTTTTATAACCTTTTATAATTTACAAACATGTTTTCTAGTCAAATTAAATTCGATCGTAGAAATCTAGAATTCAAATAAGGCGCCTTTCAGTTTAGTTTTCCATATTGGCACTCGTAGCGCTAGTTTCTATGCACAATTGGCCATATTGTTTCCTATACTGGGACACTGTCACAGAACAGACTCAATTGTGAAATAAAAACTCGGTGCTCCTGCATAGGAAACAATATGACCATCTCAGCATAGAAACTAGCGCTACGCGTGCCGTTATGGAAAACTAAACCGAAAGGCGCCTTATTTGAATTCTAGATTTCCCACGATCGAATTTAACTTTACTGAAATGGGGTGTATGAACTTATCTAATCGATGCAGATTCTTTCTGTTTCAATTAGACTGTTCAAAAAATTGAGAATATAATCTCAAATATACAGAAAATGTAGCAAAACATTTCCAAAAATAAAATAGTTTTGATTGAAGAGGCCGTTACTTGATGAAAATCGATATACATATTTTCAATGGAATAAAACTATTGTATTTAGATTTTCACTATATTAACAAAACTATGAGCGGTTTCACCACACTGTGGCTTCATCAGATAGATGCAAACTAATGAACAGAGTTATTCTTATATATTATTCTTATTTCCTACTTAATATTACAATAGGTACAAGAGGTATGTGGGAAAACCCATCGGAGTTGCTTACTTTATGAATTGAAAAGATTGAGTAAAGGAGAAGGATTTAGATCTAATTGACTATTAAGTAACCTACAAAATAATTTCATAAAAGAGCTAAATATAATTAAACAAATAGCAGTCAATAACGGTTACAGTCCAACTATGATTGAAAACATGATTTCACGCAAAAAATTTGAAACAGCAATCCAGGAAGTATTTCCAAGTATGAAAAGTTCTAACACAAAATACAACAGCTTAACTTATATTGGTAAACTCTCATGGATGATCGAGGGTGTAAATATTTCTGAACATGGGAAAAACTAAAAGCCCAAAAGACGTAACTGATAGCATAAATTAGTATAAGCTTCGCGGGGTATAAGCCTTGTAAATATGCCTCACATACAGAAACATGGAATGGTAATTTATGTGGGAGATTATAGGGACGTTCCTATGAGACAAAATATAAACAAAATCAATTTAATTGAAGTTTTTGACCATATGATTTATTATTATCTTCAGGCGTAGGCAATAGTTTAAAAAATTACGTAATTTTTTTATACATTCCAGTTTTTAAAAGCTCTTTCAATTCAGACTGATATTCAGCAATTTGATTCTTAAACATAAGACTTAGTCTCATTGACAGATTTCACAAAGCTAATTTGCCACTCTTAAACCTTCACTAAGATTCTTCAAATTGAATGTCACGTTTTCCGTGTATTGAAGCCTTGTTTTCAAAAGGCTGTGAATTTAACAGTTCCCCCAAGTCGGTTTCAGTCAAATATTCAATTTCGGAACTGGTCACAAACATAACCCTTGAAACCTACGCTTTTTTAGTAGCACGTCGAAACACTGGTAGGTCTTGCTTGTTATGATTTTTTTGAGCACGAGGATTTAACAATATGTAAAGCATCAGTTTGAATTTGGGAGGCTTTTACTTGGTAAAATTCCATTATCAATAATAAAAAACAAGTACTGTGTTTTAAGGAATTTTACTTAATAATTGCGATTCGTAACGCGTTTCACTACACCGTAGCTTCTTCAGACGAATGATTATGCAGAAAAATATAAATGAGAATATAACTATAAATGTTCTTGAGTAATTAAAAGCTTATTGGTCGGCTCCTCCTAAGTGGTTATTTATGGCAGGTATATCCAATAAAATTAAGGAATAGATTGCTCCCCGAAAAGATTCAATAGAGGTGAAGGGCTTAAATCGACTTGTTCATTGATGAGTCTACCTGAGTGTTTGTATTTATTTATTTCTAAAGTTTCCCAAAGATCTACCTTCCAATATTTATTATTTGTATGCAAAATTTCAAACTGTGGGTCGAAAGAATGATTATTTTCTAAGAGATGATTCGCGTAATTTGAATCTGATTTTTATTTGAAAAACTGCGTTTATGTTCCGATATTCTAATATTAAAATTTCTATGTGTTCTACCAATGTAGAAATTATCACAGTCATTGCAATTCAATCTATAAACACCTGATTTATTGTTTTACCTGGTTTGGTTTTATTATTTTTATATATTTGCCTAAATTATTATTAGTTTGGAAAGCTATGTTGAAATTATTGCTACTTAAGAATGATTTCAGTTTCTCACTTGTAATGCCAACGTAGGTTAAGGTGTTGAATTTTTGTTTCAATTTATCGACAGGGTAAACTTCATTCAATGCGATTCTACTTTGTTTTTATTTAAAATATTATTTATTAGTTTGGGATTGTAACCATTATTTTTGGCTATTTGTTTAATCAAATTTAGTTCTTTGTAAGTAACTTAGTTGAAGAATTATTAGAAAAGAATCATGTCAATACTATCATTAAATCAGATATTCTTTCATTATTAAAAATTTGTTTAGATCAAAATTATTTCCATTTCAATTACAAATATTATACTATTGAAGACGGCTTGATTATGGGCAATCCGTTGAGTCCTTTGTTAGCAGAAATTTTCATGAATAACTTAGAGAAATTAATTCATAATCATCCACTCAGTAAATATTGTTTATACTGGTATCGCTATGTAGACGATATCATTATTTGCTTCACAGGAACAGATAGACAGTTGAAAATTTTCGAAAATCATATAAATTCATTACATCCAAAATTGCATTCACAACCGAAATAGAAAGCAATAATTCGATAAATTTCTTAGACGTAACAATTTCGAATGAAAATGGAAAACATGTTTTCGCAATTTACCATAAGCCGTCACATACAGATATTATAATACATAACTCGTCGTGTCATCCATATCAACATAAAATGTCAGCATTCAATAGTTTTATTCATAGATTGATTAACATCCCGCTATCACCAGAAAATTTCAACAAAGAACTAAATTTGATTAAACAAATAGCCAAAAATAATGGTTACAATCCCAAACTAATAAATAATATTTTAAATAAAAACAAAGTAGAATCGCATTGAATGAAGTTTACCCTGTCGATAAATTGAAACAAAAATTCAACACCTTAATCTACGTTGGCATTACAAGTGAGAAACTGAAATCATTCTTAAGTAGCAATAATTTCAATATAGCTTTCCAAACTAATAATAATTTAGGCAAATATATAAAAATAATAAAACCAAACCAGGTAAAAACAATAAATCAGGTGTTTATAGATTGAATTGCAATGACTGTGATAATTTCTACATTGGTAGAACACATAGAAATTTTAATATTAGAATATCGGAACATAAACGCAGTTTTTCAAATAAAAATCAGATTCAAATTACGCGAATCATCTCTTAGAAAATAATCATTCTTTCGACCCACAGTTTGAAATTTTGCATACAGATAATAAATATTGGAAGGTAGATCTTTGGGAAACTTTAGAAATAAATAAATACAAACACTCAGGTAGACTCATCAATGAACAAGTCGATTTAAGCCCTTCACCTCTATTGAATCTTTTCGGGGAGCAATCTATTCCTTAATTTTATTGGATATACCTGCCATAAATAACCACTTAGGAGGAGCCGACCAATAAGCTTTTAATTACTCAAGAACATTTATAGTTATATTCTCATTTATATTTTCTGTACATTCATTCGTCTGAAGAAGCTACGGTGTAGTGAAACGCGTTACGAATCGCAATTATTAAGTAAAATTCCTTAAAACACTACTTGTTTTTTATTATTAAAGCATCAGTGGTTTAATGACACAATCTCCAGATGCATTAGAACAGGGGTCCTTAAACGGTTGATCGCGAGTGCTTTTTGAGTAGATCTCGAGAAGAAAAACATTTTTAATAAGTAGGTAACTAAACTACAGAAATTTATTACGTAATAAAATAACACTCTTCTAGTGGCAAAAGGCGGCGTTATCAAAGGAACGCGCGTAACTTGTCAAAGAAAGCCGTGTTTTTTTTTCTTGCTGCTTTTCTAGAAATTTCGGCGCGTTTGACGGGAACATTCGAGACTTTCGTTCACGCCTTTATAAATGTTGCACCTGCAGAAATTGGACTCATTCTGAATTGTAACTTGAAGGCAAAACTAAGTCGATTCAAAGTTGATTATTGAATAGTACAAAATGAGTACAGAGAAGAAATCTAAAACGTCTTAAATCATTTTAATAACGATTGGGAGGAAGAATTTTTCTTCTGTATGGTGAAGGATAAGTGCGTTTGTCTTATTTCTCGTGTGTCAGTTGCAATACCTAAGCGCGGTAACTTAGAGAGGCATCATAAAATGGTTCATAAAAACTGAGAAAAGGAGTGAGACTTTGGAGATTTTGAAAATGAAACAGAAATCATGTCTGCTATTAAAGAACTTCAATTATCTCGTCCGACTGTCACAAGGCGTATTGAAGTCATGAGTCAGGACATGGCAGATAAAACGAAGCATGTTATCATGAAATGTACATACTTTTCTTTATAGTTCAACGAATCCAACGATATGACAGACACTGCCCAGCTGTGTATTTTCATTCGGATGGTATTCAATGTTGGCTAATGAAGAATTTTTGACAATCATTTCTCTGAAAGGGAAGACCTGTGGCGAAGATATATATGACGTTTTCTTCAATTTTTTTTGAAAAATTACAAGCTACCAATATATAAATTAGTGTGCGATGGAGCACCAGCAATGACTAGAACCAAAAACGGTTGTGTGGCATTGTGTCGAGCTAATGAAGATTTCCCTTCATTTTTTTCATTCCATTGCATTACACATCAACAAGTTTTAAGTTCAAAAGTTTCAAACACGGGGGAAATCATGGACATTGCAACAAAAACTTGTGAATTCTATCCGTGCACGTAGCTTGTAACGGCTGCTATTTAAGTTGCAGTTGGAAGATAGGTCAGCTGAACACAGATTTAGTTCTTCACACGGACGTCAGGTGGTTGAGTCGCGGAAAACTCCTAGAAAGGTTTCAAGAATTATTGCCCAAAATAACAGCTTTTCTAGACGAAAGAAGCGATGACACTCAGATGCTGAAAAACGAAAAATGGCTGACTGATTTGGCATTTATGACTGACATCACAATGCACTTAAACACCATTAACTGTTAAAGCGAATCGAAAAACATTAAACCGTGGCGTTATACCATCTCTTTCTATTTGTAATAATGAATCATCCTGTTCTTATAATAATCAAATGTAGGCAGTATTTTTTCTTAGCTAGGAGCACTCAACGAGCATCATCATTTATTATCAAATGATCACTCCAATGTTGGTGTTAGATCATCTTAGCAAGAGACTCCCAATGAACTATCTTGTCCGATTTCTAACATAGGGCACCCTTCAAACATGGCTAATATGCCAAGTCTCTGAATAAATCCTCTTCTGTTTCTGTAGCTATGGGAGATCACTCATATATTGGCAGCTTACCATCTTTGCCTGAATCTTTAACTGTAACAGCATCTCTCAATGAAGTAAGTAGTCAAGATGATGAACTGATCACTGACAGCACTGATATTGATAAAATCATCGAGAAGTATCTATGCACTAATAAAGAACAAAATTCAACTGATAATCTCCCTAATGATTTCACTTTTTACTAGATGATAGAAATGAAATATCTAACGATTTAGTGGCGATGATCCTTCAATCAAGCTGAAACTTTATACGCGGCCATAACTAGCGATTTCCAATTGAAGTGAAATATTTTCGAAGTGACACCATTTCCGGTTATACCGGAAGTGGGTCATCACTTTGTTATTTCAAATGGCAATCTACCTTTTTTATTATACATCTAGAGCCGACATTGGAGCAAGGCATAAAATACCCAAGTTGTTGGCACTTATCTGTCAAAACTTTTGACAGATTTAATTATTTTTGTTACAAACTCAATTTTTGATTAACATTTAAAAAAATTGTAGCTCGTAGTTCTTTTGCACTACATACACAATTTTTGCTTGGGTGGATACAAGAAGGATCAAGGAATTTTTAAAGCAGTCTACACATGTCAAATGTTTATTACGTTGTTTTGTATGATTTTTTGAATTTGGCCTTTTTCAAACATCAATAACTAAATTTTTTCAAATGGCACGTGCTAATTTTTATATTAGATGAAGATGAAGAATTTATATTAGATGAAGCGTCAAATTTAAGATGGAATTGTATCAGCATGTACTATACCCATCTCTTATAGTTCCGAAATAATTTGGGAATATATTGAATTTTGATGATTTTGCAAGAACTAACAGAGAATGCTTTGAAATATTTGAATCAAGTAGCTCAACTGGCCACGCTCACCTGACAGGTGCCTAAAATTAATGTACTTGTCACTTCGTTCATTCGAATTTGATATTTCAACAAGAATTGTTGGTAATTTGAAGTGAAAATTTTTGAAAAACACCAGATTGATAATAAAATGGCTGATTATTCAAACGAGGATATGTTTAATCTCTTTTTAATTCATGGCGAATGTCAAAAAGTGGTGGATAGAACTTGCAGGCAATTCAATAACAAATTTCCAAATTTGGCGCCTATGAGTAAAACAAAATTTCTAAGGATTAGAAGCAATTTTCTGCAATTTAGAGGAACAAAATACATAGAAACTAAAAGAAAACCAATTCTCGAGGACGACGACAATCAAATTAATACGCTAGCGTATTTTCGTGTCAATCCACATGCGTCCGTTAAGTTAGCATCAATGGATATTGGATTGAGTTATACTTCCATTCAAAGGATCCTTAAGAAACATAACATGCACCCGTATTCTTTTATCAGACTACAAAAATTGAAACCAACTGACCTTCCCAAGCGGATAAATTTTTGTGAAAATTTATTAATTCGGCTTCAAGAAGATGAGACAACTCTGCAGAAAATTATATGGTCCGATGAAGCCAAGTTCAATGAAAGTGGAATAACCAACAGGAGGAATCGACATTTTTGGGCCACAGAAAATCCACATTTCATTGAGGTTATTGATTTCCAAAATAAATTCAGCGTGAACGTTTTTGCAATTTTAATGAATGATTTGTTGGCTTATCACATTTATGAGGAAAATCTTAATGGACAAAGATTCCTGGAAATTTTGAGAGGAACATTAGCAAATTTTTTATTTGGATTACCCCTTAACATTCTGAGGGATTACTATTACCAAATGGATGGTGCACTAGCACATAAAACACGAGCTGTAGATTGGCAGCTAACAGAAATGATCGAGGATAGATGGTGGGGTAATCAAGGACCAAATTTATGGCCTCCGCGTTCTCCGGACCTGACTCCTCTTGAGTTTTATTTATGTTGCAAAATCAAGAGTGAAGTGTATCTTATTCCTGTAAGAAGTAAAGAAGAGTTACTAGAGCGCATTCATAATGCTTTTCGTAATATTGATCCTTATTCGTATTAATGTAATCATCTTCGATGATTGGTTTTCGCTTAGTTCCTACAATTTTTATTCATCCGGATTGTAGAAAATTGTTCTAATGCTTCGAAATTTTATTTCACTCATAGACAGTAAATTTGGAAATTGGTTATTGAATTGCCTGCAATTTCTACCCACAACTTTTTGACATTCTAAAATGAATTAAAAAAAGATTAAATATATTTTTGTTTGAATAACCAGTGTTTTTATTCCAAATGTGTTATATTTTTTGGATATTTTCAATCTGAAATAACGACAATTCTTGTTGAAATATCAAATTCGAATGAACGAAGTGACTAGTACATTAATTTTAGGCACCTGTCAGGTGAGCGTAGCTAGTTCAGCTACTTGATTCAAATATTTCAAAGCATTCTCTGTTAGTTCTTGCAAAATCAGCAAATTTCGGAACTATAAGAGATGGGTATATATATACCCATATATATACAAAACAACGCAATGATCATTTGACATGTGTAGACTGCTTAAAAAATATGACAGATAAATGCCAACAACTTGGGTATTTCATGCCTTGCTCAAATGTCGGTTCTAGATGTATAATAAAAAAGGTTGATTGCCATTTGAAATAACAAAGTGATGACCCACTTTCGGTATAACCGGAAATCATCGGTATCACTACGAAAATATTTCACTCCAATCGGAAATCGCTAGTTATGGCCGCGTATAAAATTTCAGCGTGATATTATAATTGGAACTTAAAAAGTTTTTAACGGACGGTCCCGGTGGATATCCCTGTATATTATGGAGGACTAGATAGACAGGTGACGGGTCTTGAAAGGTGTTGAATGTTTTGGTCGGTAACTCAGTTAAGTTATGTGACACTTTCATTGAATCGATGCAATAGAATTCATCGTCCAGTATGGTTATTGAAAAATGTGTGCAGTTCACTATTCCACAAGTTATCACTTTTCGCTCTTAATACACAAATAGCTACTATAGATATATGAAACGAAATCAGTTGTTACATAACTTTAACGAGCCAAACTTTCTTATTCCTATCAAGTTTTAGCACTATAGAAATGAAAATGAAATCTTGCGGTCTTTTATTCGGAAAAACCCATTTATCGTTATTATAACCCAACGCAGCTGCGTTTTTTCCCATTTCCCACCAAAACTTCACGAAGCGGCTCTCTTTGAAAGGCAATATTCGCAAAATTGATACAAGGCACGTTTTCTGGCGCGTATAGTCCCCAGATTTCATGTTTTACCCAAATAGAATCCAAATGTCATCGATATCTGAGGGATCAGGGACAACCAGAAAGAAACCTGTCAATATGTATGAACGGACTCTACGTTTTTCGAATTCCAAACTTACTAATGCCTGTGTTGTTTCATATATATTGGATAAAGGATGTAGATGCTACACTTTCGCTGCTTTTATGTGAGCTTTCTGTTCTACTTTTAGTTTATCGAGGGTTTTCGAGAGGAATTCAAAGATAAATAAATATTGTAGAGAGAAATTTACATTTTCTATGGTCCAGATAAAGTTGGTACTAATGGGGATTTAACGGATTGAATGACAGTTAATGTAAGAGCGGGAATTATGAATTATAAAAGGAATGAAAGATTGAATGCAAAATTTGTGTTCCTCTATAATGTTTATCCATTTTTATTGAGTTTTCTTTAAACACAAGGTGAATGAAAGAAAGACATTTTATTGGAGCATTACAATATTATAAAAGTTCGTTTGCACAGGTCAAATTAAAACACTCTGCAAAGAAAATAGATATAATCGATGCTGGAATACAAAAATACCACCTTGATCAAAAAGTTCCCGACTTTTATTAATAAAATCAAAAATACAAAGTTATTCATCAAAATCAATATTGTCTCCTTCAAAGTACTCTCCATGGACTGCAACGCACTTATACCAGCGCTTGATCCACTCCTCAAAACACTTTTTTATATTCCATTTGCGGTATGACCTTTAGGTTAGGTTAGATTTTTCCATTATTTCCTCTCGGCTGCTAAAACGCGTTCTCCGGAGTGGTTTCTTCAGTCGAATGAACAGGAAAAAGTCACAGGGAGCCAAATCAGGTGAATTTGGTGGTTGTTGGATGGTATTAGTGCTATTTTTAGCCAAATGGTCACGGATAATGAAGGCATTATGAGACCGCGCGTTATCGTGGTGTGAAATCCATGAGTTGTTTTGCCATTATTCTGGTCGTTTTTGGAGAACAGCTTCACGTAAACGCCTCATAACGCCCAAATACTACTCCTTGTTGTTACTTTGATATTTATTTCTGATCAAAACGCAAAAACAGGTCAATTTTTGTTTTGAGGGGGGCATCTTTTGGGGTACAAAACTTGCCTGAAATATCAACCCCCTAAGGGTTGCAATCCTTGAACATTTTGAATAGGGAAGATGGGTCGAGTGATAGCTCAAAAGAAAGGTGGCATCTTTGTCTACATCGCCTTGAACGAATTTCCATTTTGAATTGAAAACTGTGAAAGATACAGGGTGAGCAACTGAAGATAGGGAAGACTATTTCCCTGAGAATATTCAACTTCAAGTGAAGTAAAATGGAACAGATCCATGCTGATCAATGGCAGTCATCATCAAGTACCATCCTCATCTCGAATTTCAACTCCTGGAGCAGGGGTGAAAACCATTGAAAATTTGGAAGAGGTTAGATGGGTCGAGTGATACCTCGAAGGAAAGGTATTATCTTTGTCTGCATCCCCGTGAACGAATTTTCATTTTTGATTGAAAACTGTAGAAGATACAGAGTGAGCTACAGAAAAATAGAGGAGACTATCTATCACCCTGAGCTATTCAAGTATAAGTGCAAAAAAATGGAACAGATTCATTCCAGATCAAAGGCTGTCATTTTCCGAAACACCATTCACATCTCAAATTTCAACCCCTAGAGCAGGGGTGACCACCCTGTGTTATTTTTAAAGCAGAAGATAGGTCCAGTTATAACCTTCTGAGAAACGATATTGTTTACCTCCAATAGTCTTGGGAGGATAGTCTTCTCTATTCTTCAGTGGCTCACTCTGTATCTTCTACAGTTTTCAATCAAACATGAAAATTCTTTTACCGGAATGCAAACAAAGATAATACCTTTCTTTCGAGTTATCACTCGACCCATCTACTCTCTTCCAAATTTTAAAGGGTTGTCATCCCTGCTCCAGAGGTTGAAATTCGAGATGAAGATGGTACTTGATGATGACTGCCATTGATCAGCATGGGTCTGTTCCATTTTACCTCACTGAAACTTGAATAGTCTCAGGGAAATAGTCTTCCCTATCTTTCAGTTGCTCACCCTGTATCTTTTACAGTTTTCAATTAAAAATGGAAATTCGTTCAAGGCAATGTAGACAAAGATACCACCTTTCTTTTGAGTCATTACTCGACCCGTCTTCCCTATTCAAAATGTTCAAGGATTGCAACCCCCGCTTAGGGGGTTGCAATTCCGCATGTTAAGTAATGTATGGTTTGAGCAAAACTTATTTTACTGCATGGAAGTGAATGGTGCCCATTTTCAGCACTTAATAAACTAATCACAAAAGTAAATAGTCTCCCACTTTTTTAGCTGCCATTTCGTTAACGATGAAAATTTTGAAGCGAAAATTTAGGGTCAAATAGTACTCGATCTTCAAAATGAGGTATTGCACACCCCTCATCCCTATTCAAAATCAAGAGGTTGTGCTCACCCCCGGTAGGGGATTGAAGTTATGGCGATGATAAAATCGGAATAGTTGTTAACCCTTGAATCAGAAATGGGTTGATCCAAGCGATTCTCCATAATTTGATTTTAAAATCGGAAAATCGAGTTGTTGAGTTTTCGTTAGACCACCCTGTATATTAGTAGTTGAACATTCCATTTAAAATGTTTGAATTTCATTCATAGCTCAACTATTATATGCGTGGGCAATACGCTCTCTGGAGATTTGACCTTATACCCGGTCTGAGAGGGTGTTAGACCCTTAAGAAGTTGAGGTATAAATCTCAGCTTTTATACTTTAACATGAGATAATTGATTTATTGTGAATCTTATTACCTGATATTTGGCGAAGGTACCACGAGTCGAGGGTAATAATCCCCAAGAATTTTACTCTATACTTGGGAGAATACCCATAATAAAATTCAGCTATTATACTATAACGTAGGTCTGACAGGCGCTGGCTCTCACTCTGTGGACAAGAAACGTCACTTGAGAATGATAGCAGAGAATTATAATTGTATCATTGAATGGATGTCGGATTAGTTAATTTTGAGAACTTAATTTGATTTTAAGCATTGTCAAATTATTATTTTAAACTTTCATAAAGATAGAATTCTCATTAGAACATACTGTAAATGAATGTCGAAGACATTTTTTGAGTTAAAGGTTTGGGTTTTATCCTAACATCCATTTACTTGAAGCACGTGTATTGGATAGAACTGAACGAAACAGTTTAGTAATGAATGAATCTGGCCCCTTAACAAATTAATGTTCATTAAGAAGACTGGCAGTTAAGCTAAGACGAATTACCTAGTGCCATAATTATTACTAACCCCAAATCATGCTATCTTCTCTACCCCTTCAACAAAAAACGGCTCTAGGCGTTGTACAGCTTGTCTTTAAGTGGGGTGGTCTTGCCAGAGTACTTGAAATTAATGTCTATAACCTGCACAATTTATTTCAGGGATGAAACATCCCTTGGTTTCAAGCAAGCGTCAGGCTATCATCCCTTAACTTAATTACTTTTCTCGAGGTAAGCTGGGGGTGTTACATGGAAGGGAAATATTTATTTCTTGGTGTTCCTGATATTCATTCCAAATCTTCGAAGATTTGAGTAAGACTTGATGAAAATAGACCGCGTTACAATGAATGGAATTCGTGATTTGTTTGATAATGTGCATAAATATTTCTGAATGCTTTTATGTTTTCGATTATATCAAGGATGTTATATCTATACACGATGAATACTTCTAACGAAAAGCGAAGCAAGTGTTGGAGGGTGGCGACCATTCAAAGTGTAGGCAAAGTAGATTATTTACTACTGTTTATGAACTATTTTACATAGATAACTAAAAACAAGTAATATTTTTTGAGGAATTTTACTGAATAATTGCACTGGTCTACAATGGGTTTGTTGCCCTAGATATGAAAATGATTTTGGGTCTATTTATGCACACAATTCCTGAAACTATCAATGATTTTGTAGGATTTGCTCTGATTTCTTTTTAAATCTTTATTTTCATTTTACATAACAAAAATCGTAAAACAAGAAACTAAATAACAGATATATTTATAATGTCAGTTATGTTTTGAGAAATTCGGATACATCGAAGTAAATAAAGAGGAAAATGTCGAAAATATATTTCATATTTCCATAAAACGCCTTTTATGAGCTTTTCTTCTATAATTTTTCAAGGGACAATCTCTTTTCAAAGATTAGCAGTAATCTGCCATCATGTGACAATCCCATCGACATTGATACCTTTCTTCCATCACTTTTAGATCTTGATGAAACCGCTCTCCCTGTTCCTCACTATAATTTCCTAAATTATCCGGAAATTTATCTAGATGATTGCGGAGATAGTGTAACTTAATACTGCTCCTAAAGTCTGAAAGTTTGTCAGCATATTTTGTACAATTTCTTCATAATTTGCTGCTTTATGGTTACCTAGGAAATTTTCGACAACCAACACAAAACTTTTCCAAGCTTTACTTTCCGGAACAGTCATAACTTTGATAAAATCTGAGTCTTTCATCAATTGCCGTATTTGAGGACCATCAAATATTCCACCTTTCAATTTTTCCATACTAAGCTTCGGAAATTTTCTGCAAATGTAATTAAAACAATTCCGTCTTTGTTCAACGCTTTTACAAATTGCTTAATCATACCTAACTTAATATGTAATGGTGGAAGTATGATTTTGTCTCTGCTCACCAGCGGCTCCCTTATTACGTTGGCTTTACCGACAGTTAAAGAATTTCTTACAGGCCAAACATCTTGTTCCCAATGAAGTTGCTTTGCTCTACTATCCCACATACAAATAAAGCAAGGGTATTTTGTATATCCACTTTGTTGGCCAAGTAAAAAATTAACCATTTTTAAATCCACACAGATCGGCCATTGATGCTCAGAGTATTTAATTTTCTCTAAAACTAATTTTACATTTTCATATTCTTCTTTGAGTTTCGTTGAATGGGCAATTGGAATTGATGCAAATTTATTTCCATTGTGCAATAAGACGCATTTTAAACTTCTTTTGCAACTATCAATAAAAAGGCGCCATTCAGTAGATTTGTACTCTTTTAAACCCATGTCTATAAGCAGCTTCGCGATATCACTACAATACACTAATCCTTCATTTTCACTAAAAAATTGTAATAACTCTTTTTCTTGCACTTCTAGTAGTAGATGGTCCCGATTTCTGTGAATTTGGTAACATCATTGTTTCTGAGGGCATACTTTTGAAATGTATATGGGCCGAGGGAGATTTTCACTGAGTAGAACCGGACATTTCGTAGACTGTAAGTCTGGGTATCTCCACATTTGATTTCGATTTAACATCTACTACGCAAAAGTAACAATCATCTAAATGATTCGTAGGCTCCATCCAGATCATAGGAATACCAAAGTCTAATCCAGAACGTTCACCTTTTTTCCACAACCGTAAAGACTCAACACAGGACTTACAAACTTAATTAGGAACCCATGGTTTACCTAATTTGTCCATTTTGAAACCAAAATATTCAACATAAGTCTCCTTGACAAAGTCTGTGATATTTCTTTTTTGTTTCTTTGGTATATAAACACCGCAAATATAACAAAATAAATCTCTACAATATTTACACTATCTTCGTGACGAACTCATATTTTAGACTAGAAGACAAATATATAAGAATGGACATTCAGTAATTGAAACAAAATATTAATCCATGACACTTTATCCAGATTTACGTGTATATGTACTTCAATATTGTCAAATAACTGAGATCTCAGCTGTTCTGTGGAGCAAGGGGTCTGAGAGTGGGGATCAGGTGATGTTTGTATGCGCGAAAAAGTTGCACAGAAGCCTAATCATGACTGGAAAATTAAATTTTATTTCTAACAAGCTTATAATTGTTCAAAATATAAGAAATGCAAAAATCATGAAAATACGGGCACATTGAGAACTTTTATGAATATATTCGTAATCTGGACACTTGAAAATATAAAAATTTGCGATGATATCCAGGGCAACAATAAAAAAAAATTTATTTTTTTTGTAGAGCTGTGTTGTTATTCGTAACTCGTTTCACTACACCGTAGCTTCTTCAGACGAATGAATGTACAGAAATTATGACAACTATATATAGATATAATTGAGAATATAAATACAAATGTTCTTAAATAATTAAAAGCTTATTGATTTACTTCTTCTTAAGTGGTTATTGATGACAGGTATATCCAATAAAATTAAGGAATAGGTTGCTCCTGAAGAGATTCAATAGAGGTGAAGGGCTTAAATCATTAATGAGTCTACCTGAGTGTTTGTTGTTAATAAAACATTGTAAATTCAAAAATACGTACGAACTAATTGCCAATATCAAAGATACCATTATATCACCTAATTCCAAACTCATTTATTTCGACTTTAAAAAGTCATTCCTTCTAACGATACGTACTACTTAGTTAAGGAATTATTAGAAAAGAATCATGTCAATACGATTATTAAATCAGATATTCTTTCATTATTAGAAATTTGTTTGGATCAAAACTATTTCCACTTTAATAACAAATATTATACCAGTGAAGACGGCTTGATTATGGGCAATCCGTTAAGTCCTTTGTTAGCAGAAATATTCATGAATAATTTAGAGAATTTGGTTGATAATCATCCACATAGTAGATATTGTTTAAACTGGTATCGCTATGTAGATGATATCATTATTTGCTTCACAGGAACAGATTTTTCGAAAATTATATAAATTCATTACATCCAAAAATTGAATTTACAACTGAAATAGAAAGCAATAATTCAATAAATTTCTTAGACGTAACAATTTCGAATGAAAATGGAAAACATGTTTTCGCAATCTACCATAAGCCGTCACATACAGTTATTATAATACATAACTCGTCGTGACATCCGTATCAACACAAAATGTCAGCATTCTACAGTTTTATTCATAGATTGATTAACATTCCGTTATCACCAGAAAATTTCAACAAATAATTAAATTTAATTAAACAAATAGCTAAAAATAATGGTTACAATACCAAAATAATAAATAATATTTTGAATAAAAAACAAAGCAGAATCGCATTGAATGAAGTTCATCCTGTCGATAAATTTAAACAAAAATTCAACACCTTAACCTACGTTGGCATTACAAGTGAAAAACTGAAATCATTCTTAAGTAGAAATTGACAAAAATTATAAATCATGGGTTTGTAGGTTGAACTGCAATGACTGTGATAGTTTCTTCATTGGTAGAACACATAGAAATTGCAATATTAGAATATCGTAACATAAATGCAGTTTTTCAAAAAAAAAAAATTAGATTCAAATTATGCGAATCATCTCCTAGGAAATAATCACTCTTTCGACCAACAGTTTGAAATTTTGCATACAGATAATAAATATTATCTTTGGGAAGCTTTAGAAATTAACAAATACAAACACTCAAGTAGACTCATTAATGAACAAATCGATTTAAGCCCTTCACCTCTATTGAATCAAGATTATTAAAACGTAGATCGAGGTATGTGTTGACATTTTTTTTGTGCCTTCTGTCAGGTGTCCGGACATATCATATTCTGCATTTTACATGGTGAACTTATCAGTGATTCGTTTTTAAACAATGTTAAAGTGATGTTTGAACTCAATTTTCTCAATAGACTGCCATGAAGTTCTCCCAAGAAGAAATGGTTGATATGATTTCCATTCTGGGTGAGTGTGATAGAAATTCTTTGTTGGCAAGTAGAGTTTATGCACAAAGGTTTCCTGATCAGAGGCATCCTGATGCAAGTACTGGTTTTTCATTATTGTTAATGGAATCTTACCAAGTAAATGCCTCTCAAATTCAGTTTAATATGAACTCATGTTCATATGTGCATATTATATCAGATATACATCTCAAAGCTACAGCATCTGCTACAAATTTCTGGTGTTTTATATCTGAAGATAAATATCCGAATCTAAGGCAAATCACCCTTCAACTGACGGCAATGTTTGGGTCAACTTACTTGTACGACTCTATTTTCTGAAATGAAGATAATTAAATATCGCAATCGACGATCGTATGTCATCATGATTGCTATTAGCACTCAGTGGTTACGTACCATCTAATGAAAAGTATGCTGAGGATATGCAGTGCCACGCTTCAACATCAAGTCACTCCTTAGTTAAGTTTAACACCATATGTAACTCTTTTGTTTTGTAACAACCAATAAACTCGTAATTTTGAATAACTATGAGTTTTTTCGTTGATATTATAGAGAACCTAACTTAACCTAACCCAAACCTTGACTAAAATAATGTATATTGTGCGGAAAGCTAACATCTATATATGCTACTGTTACTGAAGTACCTGTTACATAGTTTTTTACAAACGCGTTCCTTCGTCGCGACGTGGGAATAGCTGTTTTAGAAAATACCAGATGTGTGGAATCGTGGATATACAAAAGGGAGCTTAACGGCCTTCGATTTTGAAGTCGAATATTGTTTTTGCTGGATTTCTTATCTGAGTTTAGATAAATCCCTTCGCTTCGATATTTACGCTTTTCGGTGATTTTGAGCTGCTTTAAAAATTGTAATATTTTACTATATTGAGAATTTAAAATAAAATTATTGAATCATTCTGGCGAATGACAGTCTTTTCACTGTAATTTAGAATTCAGATGAACAATATGAAATGTTATGCAGGTAGATCTACAAAATACAGTTATCACAATTGATAATAAAATTCACTCAGAAAAAAATCAAGAAATATATGGATAGTTTTAGCAAATTAACAAAAAAAATAGACTCCGGTTCTGGGTCGTCTCAGTAGTTTCTATTCGTTTCCATATTGAAGAATTATTGTCAGAGGATGAATGTTCTTTGAATCTAGTTTCGGAATTCCCAGCTATCTGTCGAATATAAGTTACAATACACTTATTTTTTGTTAAGCATTGAAAAATAAAATCTAACCTCCTCAGATTGGACAGAATGTTGCTGGTGGAGTAACACAACATGCACATGCTGTAGCCTGCTTGGAATTAGATTGTTGGTAAAGAAAATCTTCCAAGGATAAGAATATATATTGATATTGATAGCATACAAAACTAAAAAAAAGTTAACTTCTACAACTGAATACTATGTCATTCTGTGGAGAATAATGAATATGAGTGCTTTTATGTAATAAATTTTTCCAGAAGAAAAAAAAGGTCTATTCTTCATTATTCTTAATAGTTTAATTATTGATGGTTTGAAGGTCCAATTGAAAAAAAAAACTTTGGTGACACGAAAAACTGAATGATTATAGCCCTGAAGAAGATTCAAAATATAAATCGAAACTGTTGGCCTTTTAATTCAACTAGTTTTCTTTCAATTGGACCTACAAACCAGCAAGAATCAAATAATATAATTTATGGTCGTCAACTTGAACTAATTATTCTTAATTTCAACACAACAAACATACATTCTATATTTATAACTAAATATAATGTAACTGAATGGAGATTGATTAATGAGTATATTTATATTTAAATGTGATACATATTTTCTGAAAAAAAATATTCAACTTGAACTGATTATTCTTAATTTCAACAAAACAAACATACATTCTATATGTATAACTAAAAATAATGTAATGTATAACTAAACATAATGTAACTGACCCGTGTGTGGTTTTGTTGGATCCCCCATCGGGCGCCTCCCCAGGTGGTGGATAGGGGAACGCCTCCCAGATATGGGTGGTACCGAGGAAATGAAATACTCGGGGCCAACCAAAATCCAACCTGGAAATGGGCAGCAGCATTTTCAGTACCGAGCTGAAGCACAAAAGACATTATCTTGTACTGGTTCAAGCAAGGATAATGAAGGGCTCGACTGTAGCAGTACCAGATGGTCTTCATTCTGCGATGGAGAAGGCAACGGGAAACCACTCCATTATAACTCCCTAGTACAATAAGCATGGCAGTTACAAATCAACAAATGGGCCTTAGTCCCCGGCAGGCCTTAGATGGTCAAAGGCTGCTAAGAATCCCCGGGTTAGCTATGCGAATCTGTACGTGGAATACCAGAACAATGTATCGAGCGGGTAAAATAGACAACGCGATACAGGAGATGAATAGGTTAAACATCGACATAATGGGAATAAGCGAGATGAGATGGCCTGGTTCCGGATATTACACAATTAGTGAACACCAAGTATATTTCTCTGGAAATAGCAGCGGACAACATCAAAATGGAGTAGGTCTCATAATTAATAGTAGGTTTCATCAATCAGTGGATAATTTTGTTCCCATTTCGGAGAGAATACTTCTGCTTCAACTAAACACCAAGCCGGTACAAATTAATATCATGCAGGTATATGCACCTACGGCAGATAAATGCGATGATGAAGCAGAAAGTTTTTACCATGACCTCCGACAGACAATCAGGAAACTAAACAAGAAAGACATCACAATAATTATGGGCGACTTCAACGCCAAACTGGGAAAGGGAAGCGGTAACGAATTTGTTGGATCACACGGGCTTGGCATACGAAACGAGAGAGGTGAAATGTTGAATACGTTTGCAATGGAAGAACAAATGGTGATACTCAATACATTTTTTAAACTACCGGCCCGCCGTTTATACACCTGGAAATCACCTGCGGATAGACCGGACCACATAATAAGAAATCAGATAGATTTTATGCTGGTCAATAAGCGGTACAGAAACATTTTCACTGCAGTGAAGACTTACCCCGGCGCTGATATTCAGTCAGATCACGTTCCGCTGGTCGGCACAGCTAAATTAAAGCTGAAAAAGATCATAAAGAAAAACAACATCCCCAAATCGACAAAATAAAACTAAAGAACCCAGCCATAAAGGAACAAGTGAAACAACACATGTCTGGAAAATTAAAAGTCAAAGACACTACTGTGGACGTCCATGCTGAAGTTGATACACTGAAATTAGTTGTGAAGTCTGCAAGTGACACTATTCTTAAGCCTGATAAAAACAAGAAAAGAAACGATGGATGACTGATGGAATCCTAAGTCTGATGGAAGAACGCCGGAAAGTAAAAGACAAAGATCAGGATAAATACAAAGATATTCAAAAAAGGATCCGGAAAGAGATAAGAGAAGCTAAGGAAACATGGGCTCGAGAAAAATGTTTAGAAATAGAAGATCTGGAAAAAAGACATGATAGTTTCAACATGCATCGTAAAGTCAAAGAATTAAGTGGCCTATACAAAACACCTATGGTTGGCCGTCTGCTGGATGAAGACAACAACACCATCATAGATAGAGACGAGAGAATTAATACCTGGAAGAAATATATCAGCACTCTGTTCCAAGATGAGAGAAATAACGAACCATTAATCAACGCTGACGCGGGTCCACCCATCACCTCTGACGAAGTGCACAAGTCCATTGAACAGATGAAGGATGGAAAGGCTCCAGGACCAGATGACCTTCATGCCGAGTTCCTGAAGTTGCTGGACGGAGACGGAATAAAATGGCTGACAAATATATTTAACCATATTTACGACACCGGAGATATTCCTCGAGACTGGCTAAAGTCCACATTTATTCCAATACCTAAAAAAGCCAGTGCAAAACAATGCGAAGACTATAGACTAATCAGCCGCATGAGCCACCTACTCAAATTATTTCTGAAGATAATTCACAAACGTATATATAATAAATGCGAGGAACATATATCAGACATAAATGAGATAAAAACACAAGGTTTAACTTTAATCTACACTTTATTTGAAAATTCGACGACGTTTCGCTGACACAGCAGCTTTATCAAGAATGAAAAATAGAATGAAGAGTATGGTATTATAAACAAATCGTAGAACAAGTTGGATGAATAACAGGAAAATCCACACCGAGCCATTGTACAGTTAGTATGAAAGGTAATAAAAACTAATTAAACAAGTTAAGTAGGGGTGAATAATTCACGTCTACCTGCTCATTCAAAAGCTTGTCCGAATGTTTGTATCGATTTATTTCTAATGCTTCTAGGAGATCTAATTTTCAACTTTTGATTTTATATGTAATATGTCAAAGTTTTTATTGAATGAATGGTTTTCTTTTATTAGGTGGTTTGAATAATTTGAATCAGATTTATTTTTATCGAAGCTACGTTTATGTTCAGATGTTCTTATGCCAAAACTCCTATAGGTCCTACCGATATAAATTTTATCACAAGAACCGCAATTGAGTTTATAGATTCCTGATTTACTTGATTTTTCAACACGAGATTTATTATTTTAATATGTTTACCTAAGTTATTAGAAGTTTTGAAAGTTATATTAAGATTTTGTTTGACGAGAAAGGATTTAATATTTGTACTTGCAGAACCGCAGAATGTTAAACTGTTGAATATTTTATAGTCTTTATGAATAGGATATACTTCATTTATTGCTTTCTGATAGAGTTTTTACGAATGATTAGATCTATCATATCCGGATTATATGAATTATTAATGGCTATCTGTTTGATGGTGTTTAACTCTTTATTATAATCTTCTACTGATAAAGGTAAATTGAGTAACCGATGTACCATGCTGTTTAAAGCTGCAACTTTGTGTTGAATTGGATGTAATGAGTAGTTATGTATAATTGTATCAGTATGTGTTGGTTTACGAAAGACCGAAAAACATGATTATTATTTTGTTTAGTGATTTTTAAGTCCAAAAATTTATGGAATCGTTCTGTTCAATTTCTATCGTGAATTTAATGTTCAAATGGATGGAATTAATGAAATTAACAAATAAGTCTAATTGACGAGTAGTTCCAATGAAACATACTAAGATGTCGTCAACATATCTATACCAATAAAGAAATTTGGAAATGAGTGGATGTGTATGAATTTTCTGTTCAATATTATTCATAAAATCTCTGCTAAAAGTGGACTCAAAGGATTTCCCATGATCAAACCATTTTCACTACTGTAATAGATGTTGTTGAAAGAAAAATAATTTTGTTCAATGCAAACGTCCAACAGATTCAATATATAAGACTATAAAATATTCAACAGTTTAACATTCTGCGGTTCTGCAAGTACAAATATTAAATCCTTTCTCGTCAAACAAAATCTTAATATAGCTTTCAAAACTTCTAATAACTTAGGTAAACATATTAAAATTAATAAATCTCGTGTTGAAAAATCAAGTAAATCAGGAATCTATAAACTCAATTGCGGTTCTTGTGATAAAATTTATATCGGTAGGACCTATAGGAGTTTTGGCATAAGAACATCTGAACATAAACGTAGCTTCGATAAAAATAAATCTGATTCAAATTATTCAAACCACCTAATAAAAGAAAACCATTCATTCAATAAAACTTTGACATATTACATATAAAATCAAAAGTTCAAAATTAGATCTCCTAGAAGCATTAGAAATAAATCGATACAAACATTCGGACAAGCTTTTGAATGAACAGGTAGATTTGAATTACTCACCCCTACTTAACTTGTTTAATTAGTTTTTATCACCTTTCATACTAACTGTACAATGGCTCGGTGTGGATTTTCCTGTTATTCATCCAACTTGTTCTACGATTTGTTTATAATACCATACTCTTCATTCTATTTTTCATTCTTGATAAAGCTGCTGTGTCAGCGAAACGTCGTCGACTTTTCAAATAAAGTGTAGATTAAAGTTAAACCTTGTGTTTTTATCTCATTTATATCATGGATCTACATCAAGTAACGGCCTCCACAATTCAAATATATCAGACACACAATTCGGATTTAGAAATGCACTAAGAACTAGAGAGGCTTTATTTGCTATTCAGGTCCTATTCCAGCGATGCAGGGATGTTGGTTGTGATGTATACGTCTGTCTTATAGACTACCAAAAAGCCTTCTATAGGGTCCAGCACAATAAAATGATAGAGGTTTTAAGAACAATCGGCATCGACGAGAAAGATTTGCGTCTTATAATAAATCTGTATTGGCATCAAACAGCAAATATTAGAGTCGATGGTGATTACTTAGAAGAAATATAAGACGCGGTGTTAGACAGGGCTGTGTCTTATCCCCCACTTTGTTCAACCTGTACTCAGAACACATATTTAAAACAGCACTGGAAAATGTGGATGCTGGAGTGTTGGTTAATGGACAGAGATTGAACAATATACGTTATGCGGACGATACTGTTGTGTTCGCTGATTCTCTCGAAGGTCTTCAAGAATTGATGAATCGTGTCTTTAAAGCTAGCTCTGAGTACGGATTGTCTCTTAACATCAAGAAGACCAAATTCATGGTAATTAGCAAACAAAATACACCTCCTGACCAACTAGTAATTAATAATTAATAATAATTGAAAGAGTAACTAATTACACATATTTGGGCACTACGATTAATGAGCAATGGGATCACTCTGTGGAAATAAAATGCCGCATAGAAAAAGCAAGAGCCACTTTCGTTAAAATGGGAAACCTATTTAAGAGTAGAGATCTTAATATACATACCAAACTAAGACTACTCAAATGTTATGTCTGGTCTGTGCTTCTATACGGTGCCGAGTCCTGGACCCTGACGGAAGCATCTACAAAAAACTTGAAGCCTTTGAGATGTGGCTATACAGACGAATTCTTAGAATTTCCTGGGTGGATCGTGTTTCCAACAAAAGAGTCTTAGAAACACTACAAAAAGAGACCGAAATAATGAACATCGTTAAACAACGCAAATTAGAATATTTCGGACACATAATGAGGAATCAAAAAAGATATGGTCTGCTCCAGTTAATACTGCAGGGAAAGGTTTTAGGCAAGAGAGGGCCTGGAAGGCGCAGAATCTCCTGGATGAAAAACCTCAGAACTTGGTTTTCTATGTCTACAAGAGGGCTGTTTAGAACAGCAGTCAACAAAGTACAAATTGCTTTGCTTATCGCCAACATCCGGAACGGATAGGCATGCTCAGAAGAAGAAGAAGAATGTAACTGAATGGAGATTGATTAATGAGTATATTTATATTTAAATGTGATACATAATTTTCTGAAAAAAATATTCAACTTGTCGAGTGCTTCTTCACACTCATTATTCTAAACTTAAAAGGTAATTCATTATTTTCATTTAAATATGTCTTTAATGTTTTGAAAGACATTACAACACACTTCTCGCTTTCGAATATTTTATTAGCATCAACCACATCATTCTCACAAATCTCTATAACTTTGAATTTCCTAGTAGGTCCTTGGGAAATTTCAAACTCGTAATAGTAATTTTGGGCGGTCTGTTTGGTGCCTATTATTTGGATAGTCCAGTAAACCTTCTGATTGGTTGTATCAACTTTATGTTTATACCAGAAAAAATTTTGACCGTTGTGGAAATTGATGATATGTAAGTCAAGAAAATTTTGCTCAAGGTTCATTTTTAAACTGGCCTCTGTTCGGAAAGTCATAAAGCAGTGGTTACTGTGAGTACCTTTGAAATGCTTCTCTAATTCATCTAAATTTCCCATCCATGTACATTCCCATTTGCAGAATTTTTTGCCTTCACATTGAAACTTCCTGTATTTACATTCTAGTTGGTGTGCATTTTTCTTTCGTGGTTCGAGAAGATACTTGCAACCTTTGTTTGTGTAGTCACACTTGACCTTACATGTTTTTTCTAAGCTTTCTATTACTTGCTCTAAACCAAAATTTCTTATATCGGACATTGGACCTCTGCATATTGGGCAACATATTACTTGTGAAGTGACACAACCTTTGCACATGCTGTGGCCTGCTTTGCATTGAATTATCGGTTTTGTCATTGTTTCGCAGCATATTGGACACTCTGTTACTTTATCTACACTAGCCATTATCTGTAAAAATATATTTATTTATATCTAATATAAACAAAATTAAAGGTCAATTCAAAATTTCGTCTTTGTTTCAAATTATTTATTGTTGCGTATCATTCTATAATACCAAATATTCATTCTTCTTGAGTAGTCTAATAGAATAATTTCCACTTCTAGTTACGTGAGACATTTGAAACAGCAGGACATCCGGCTACACCGAAAATCGACTTCAATGACAAAGTGTATCTGTTAGAATAATTAAAACATTCGATCTTGAATTGACCACGAAAAAGATATTTTATTTCAATTTTTGGATTTGTGTTCTTTTTGACGCAAAAAAAAACTATTTCCAAATATTTTCAATTAGATTTTTTCCCATACAACAGAGGAAATTGCATTCCTTAAAAGGCAATGCTTTTGGATGATTTTTGCGAATCATAACCTAATATGAGAAACCCCAAACACACAAAGCTACATATTTTATGTGTTAACTCAATGGTTATTCCTTATCTTATTGAAAACACACGTAAGTTCACCTGAAATTACTATATTCCTAAAGCCCTAACACGTACCACATTTGAAATTACTATATTCCTAAAGCCCTAACACGTACCACATTTCAATAGCTCAATAAAATCCTTTTACATTTGCAGGTAGTAAATGAGGGGACGGTAAGCTGAAATGAATTTTGTACTTGAACCGTGTTGTTTACATTAGTATACAGGAAATTAAGATTATAAATCACTCTTTTGTTGAGCTTCAAACTGAGAGGATCTCTGTGTGTAGAGAAAAAACTGTTTTAACTACGGAAATGTGGGGACAAAAGCACTGCAGTTGCGAAATCTCTCCTGAGGAATATTTGTGGAGAAGTTATGGTAGTATCACAAGCCAGGCCTTTTTTTGAAAATGTTACAAAGCCTACTTTCTATATTTTGGTGTTTCAATTGGAGATCAAAACAAGCAGTGGACTCCCCATGCCTATCATTCGTACAGTGGATGGAAGGGAAGAGAAAAAGCATGCCTTTTGCAGTCCTTCTGGTATGGCGAGAGCCCACTCATCATTTAGACCAGAGGTGCTCAAACTTGAATTGCTGGCGATCTACCTCAATATTTTTAGACTACTTACGATCGACTCTGAGAGGCTGCAAGTATGTGTGATGTAGGGTTGTCGTACATATACGATACACCCTACCTACCTACCTAGCAAGGGTAGCATATATAGATATTAGCTTTCCGCACAATATACATTATTTTAGTCGAGGTTTGGGTTAGGTTAGGATAGATTAGTAATTAGTAATCTAACCTAACCCAGGGCTTAGGTTTAGACCGCATAATAAACACAATGTCATTGAAGAGGTTTGAAGAAATAAAAAGATATCTTCATTTCACGAATAATGAAGATATACCTCAAAATAGCAACTATAAACACCTCAAAAAAGTCTAGGGAACACTTCTGCATATCGATATATCGTATCCAGAACGATCAATTTTTATTATAAAAAACTGAAAATGCAGCAGATGCGACGCTGCTTTATAATCATTTCATGTATTCAGTGTTTGAAATCAGTTAGTTGGCACTTTGTTTCTGTTGTAAGCACAAATGAAATATTCAAGTTTAGTGATTCGACCATGGAAAGACGACATTTGACTAGATGAGAGATGTTACGAGCCGTTGGCATGCTCCAAGCTGGAAGCTCTCAACGGGAAGAATCCAGGGTTCTGGAAAGTAGCCCAAGTGTCATAAACCGTTTATGGTCGCGTTTCAATGAAACAGGCAGCGTAGAAGAACGCCATACAGGTCGTTTCAGGATAACTACAGTCGCCCAAGACCGATTTTTGGTTTTACAAGCCAGAAGAGATCGTACTATCACAGCATCTCAATTAGCTCAAGAGCTATCACGAGTTCATAATGTACAAATTTCCGACCAAACTGTGAGAAATCGACTGCACGAAGGTCAACTCTACTCCAGACGTCCTTTAAGAGTTCCACAATTGACCAATGGAAATCGCGCTGCTCGTTTAGCTTGGTGCCAAGAACATGTAAACTGGGATCAAGAGAGGTGGGCCACAGTTCTCTTCAGTGATGAAGCTAGATTTAGTTATTATCCCGATTCGGGAAGAATTCGAATATGGAGAGAACCTGGAAAGCAAAACCGTCTCCAGCATGCTCGAGAAGTTGTTAGACAGGGAGGCGGATCAGTGATGTTTTGGGGAGGTATACGCCTTGGTGGAAGAACTGACCTCGTTTTCATAAAGAACAACCTCAAGGGAAATTCTTACGCAAACGAGATAGTTTTACCTGTAGTGGTACCGTATCTCCAAACAATGGGTCAAAATCAACTCTTCCAACAAGATAATGCCCCTCCTCATCGTGCAAGAGTTGTCCTAAACGTTCTTGAAGCGAATGATATTGATTTTCTACCGTGGCCATCCTGCTCTCCAGATCTGAATCCCTTCGAGCATGTGTTGGACACCCTAAAAAGAATTCTCCTGCGTCGAAACGTCTTCTATCATGAACAGGAGCTTCGATTAGCAGTTCAGGGGGCTTGGAATGGCTTAGGCCAAAATGTAATAGACAATTTAATATTGAGCATGCCGCGACGATTCCAAAGTGTCATTAATAACAGAGGTGGATCTTCTGGGTACTGAAAAATATAAGTGCTTCCGTATCGTTTCGAAAATATTAGTTCAGGATTTTTTTTGTTTTACCAAATTTCGTCATTTTCAAATTTCAAATTTTTTTTATAATAGGTGCTTTGGAGGAGTCAAATATTATTTTGTTTTCTTGGGAATACATTATATACAATACATCCTAACAAAAACCGAAAGATTCCTATAAATTCGAATCATCAAATTCATATTTTAAAGATATTGGTAAGTGTTACCTAGACTTTTTTGAGGTGTTTAGTTTCATAAAATTCGACCACTGCGGATATTTTATCTGAAACCTTCGAGGCTGCTGTCACACTTTCAAGGGAAGGCATAGATCGAAACAATATATAAAATCTAAACCAAAGAAATGGGGATTCAAAGTGTAGATGAGAGCCACAGTTGAAGGCTATGTTTCAAAATTCGAAATGTATCAATCATCAATGGAGAGGCAGAAGTCAAGTTAAGGTGTAATTGGAGACACAGTTGACAGACTTCGTGTTGGAGTAGATGGAATCAACCACAAATTGTTTTTAGACAATTTGTTCACCTCAATTCCACTAATAGTACATTTGAAATAAAAACAAATTCACGTTGTCGGAACATTTACGGCTAACAGTCTACAAGGTGCAAACAACAACTCCAGGATTCAAAGATCTTATTGAAAGAAAATCGGGGATCATGTTCTGTCATCACCTCATCAAGTAATATCATAATACTGAAATGGGTTGATAATAAAGTGGTCCATATGATATCTTCGTTCTGCGGCAAAGAACCGCAAGATCCTGTGTGGAGGTGGAATCGAAAAGAAAGAAGATACGTCGAGATCAACAGACCTAAAGCTGTAAAACAATATAATCGTTTCATGGGAGGGGTGGACATGGCTGACAAAATGCGCATTATCCTAAAAACAAAAAATTTTACATGAGAATTGCGTTTCACTTTCTAAATGTGTCACTTGTGAATGTCTGGATTCTTTATATGTGCGAAACGAATATTTCTCTTTCTTAATTTCAAGGCTTCAGTTGCTACATCAATGATTCTGACAGCTGAAAATCGAAAAAAACGTGAAAGACCCACACATGCTCGAAGGGATTCAGATCTGGGGAGCAGGATGGCCACGGTAGAAGATCGATATCATTCTCTCAAGGAGGAGCATTACCTTGTTGGAACAGAGAGATACGGTACCACTACAGGTAAAACTATCTCATTTGCGTAAGAATTTCCCGTGAGGTTGTTCTGTATGAAAACGAGGTCAGTCCTTCCACCAAGGCGTATACCTCCCCAAAACATCACTGATCCGCCTCCCTGTCTTATAACTTCTCGAGCATGCTGGAGACGGTTTTTCTTTCCAGATTCCCTCCATATTCGAATTCTTCCCGAATCGGGATAATAACTAAATCTAGATTCATCACTGAAGAGAACTGTGGCCCACCTCTCTTGATCCCAGTTTACGTGTTCTTGGCACCAAGCTAAACGAGCAGCGCGATTTCCATGGGTCAGTTTTGGAACTCTTAAAGGACCTCTGGAGTGGAGTAGACTTTCATGCAGTCGATTTCTCACAGTTTGGTCGGAACTTTGTCCATTATGAACTCGTGCTAGCTCTTGAGCTAATTGAGATGCTGTGGTAGTACGATCTCTTCTGGCTTGTAAAACCAAAAATCGGTCTTGGGCGACTGTAGTAATCCTGAAACGACCTGTATGGCGTTCTTCTACGCTACCTGTTTCATTGAAACGCAACCATAAAAGGTTAATCACTCTTGGGCTACTTCCCAGAACCCTGGATACTTCCCGTTGTGAGCTCCCAGCTTGGAGCATGCCAACGGCTCGTAACATCTCTTATCTAGTCAAATGTCGTCTTTCCAGGGTCGAATCACAAAACTTGAATCTTTTATTTGTGCTTACAACCGAAACAAAGTGCCAACTAACTGATTTCAAACACTGAATACATGGAATGATTATAAAGCAGCGTCGCATCTGCTGCATTTTTAGTTTTTTATAAGAAAAAAACTGAAAACTGTTGCGACACTCTACATAATTTGGTGAGAAATTGATGCAGGTGTCCATTTCTTAAAAAAATCATCCATATTGATCGTTCTGGATACGATATATCGATATTCAAAAGTGTTCCCTAGACTTTTTTGAGGTGTTTATGTCCAGAATGTATTGAGGCTTTCCATCAATGAAAATTTATATTTTATGGGGTTATTTGTTCTTTCAGTTCGAAAATAAAAGGAGATTATTTCCTCCCTCAAGGCCTCATATGTGTACGCATCAAAATCAGAATTTTTTTCCAAAATTTCTTATTAACTGCGAAAAAATAACTGCAATTTGGCATTTCCGTCACGAAAGAAGCCTATTAAAATTTTTTCAGAAGAATCATTTTTTTTCCATTATTCGTCCTGTAAAAGGTTGAAGACCTTATGACGGCTAAAATGCATAAACCAAGTGTTCCAATCTGATTAAAATCAGATGAGTCATTTTATTTCAAGAAACAACCTGTATTTAAAAGGGGCAATATTAGTTTAGATAAATCCACTTGCATTTCTGATATAATAATTAGATATCAGTGTTATGAATTAAACTAGAAGAATATTGAAAATAAATACTTGTTGAATTTATTTGTTGTCTGCAGCGACTGTATATCATGCAAATAGCAAACTCATCATTTTATCATGAATTACTGATACTGATACCATAAAACAAACATTCAAATCTATATAGTATATAGTATAATCTATAATCCAAGTTAGCAGAATATATTTTCCACAACGTAGTTTATTACAATAATTATAATTCTTTCAGCTGTCTGAAAAATGAAGTTGTTATTGTTTATATTAACAGATTCACGTGAATTTTATTGAATTACCGTATATATAAACAAAAATTCATATTATCAATAATCGATTAGAAACAGATATTAAAGTACCTCTGCTATGTAAACATAAATAATTCAAAATAAAGATAATTTCATTCTTTCCACTAAAAGAAAGATTCCTTTAATGACTCCATAAAACAAAACCTATTCGTATATCAATGATTAATAAGAAAGAAATCGACGTTTTAGTCAGTTTTATAGAGGCATTGAATTCAATCAAATACACACAAATAAAGAAATAACACTTACTTTGGAAAGTACCTATAGATCTAAAATGTTTCAATTTGTAAGGGGAAATACAGATTTTCTCGTCGTATAACGTTACATATTGACATTGATGAGATGACAGAATGAGATTCTTCGACCACAGAAACGCATATTAATGTGATTCTTACAATTACAAACTTCAACTCGAAGTATTATCAGCCAGTTCAAGATTAGACTGCAGTGTTGTCGATGTGAGCAAATTATCTTTGATGCTTAGATAATCTTATTTTAAGCTCTAGGTGCGAACTTTGAATAGAATAAATTCAGTAAATTTCTGGCAATATTTTTTATGAAATTTCTCGTCAAATTTTGATCAAAGTGTAGAGTTTTCAACAACTTGAAGTTATTTCACAACTTGAAATCTTATATAACCTATTATTATGTACTACTGAAATTATTTAGTTAGTTTCTGATAATTTCTGATAATCTTGGATCCGTAAATGCTTCGTTACGTATCTACAGGTTGTTGAAATTTCCTTTTTCAGATTTTTCTCCATATTTATTGTAATTTTTAAGATATTGACTTCAAATCTTAGAATAAGTTCACACAGTATGAGTTACATGAATGTGAATGTCAAACTGTCAACCGGACGATATTTTTTCGGGAGTCATTCCCCTGTAGTTTTTGTGGTGTATCGCTTACGCATTCTAAATACCAAAATCGTTGTCACATTTTATGTAGAAACTTTTTGTTTTCCTATAATTTTTCGTATCACCGACCGTTATCGAGAAAAAAAAAATGGTTCTAGTAGGCTATTGCATTATTTGGACATCATCAATTATCAATTTTGACACTTCATTATTCACTACCTAGTGGAAAATTGAAGCTGCAATTTATTTAATTATATATTTGCCCGAATGAAATAAGAGAGAATTACATTTAAAAACTCGATATTATTTATCAAATTATGAAATGAATCAAAAACACTAAATGACGTATAGTTGTCCCAGCTTTACCACAATCTTTATTTGAACTATCCCCAGAATTCTACTAGAAAAGCATGTCACCAGAACGCCCATACCTGTTCCAAAAGGGTTTAACCCTTATTTACTAGTATGGATTTATGTATGCTCATTGCTAGCGTTACGCCTCTAGAGCGTAAGCTACATTTGGTGTGGGCAACTTTCTGTATCTATCATTACATTTTGCTTAAGTGAATCTAACGATGACTAAGGGACGATAAATCTACATTGGTAAGTACGTGCGCCGGGCGGGAGGGAGTAGGAAGGTTAAATTCAAGATCAGCTACTCGCACAAGATTGTTTGCCTTGAAAAGAAAACTTATCTATACCTCAAATTCCTTCCACTCATACCATTCATAACAATGAAAGTAGTTCAATAAAAAATTTGGCAGTTCAATAAAAAAAACATCAATTTATTTGGCAACATGTCCATAGAATAATTAATTTGCTAAGAATCTGGATTTCACAAAAATTGGCTATCCAATAATTTGAAAAAAATTAATTGATAAAAATGGCAAGTAATAAAAGTAAAGTGATTATAAAAGTGGCTTTATAAAAACCTTGTCTTCCAAAAAGAAATTGACTGCCTAGAATGAAAGAGTAACTTCGTAATTAAAATGAAACTAATAACTTTGGAAAAAACATACTCACCAACAAAAATTAGCAAAGTTCGTAATAATTCATTGCAAGTGATAAAAATAAGATTATTGACTTGGTGGTACCATACCTACCAATAGGCACCACTTTCAGTCTATCTCAACATATACTAGTTTCTGAAAGTACGAAAAACTTTGGTAGGTAACAGGAATAAAACACTTTTGAACAAATGAAAACAATAATTAAAGAAGAGATACAAGAAAAGAGTTTGGCATGAAAACACCACAAATTTTCGGATTTTCACTTGCTAGGTACCGGCATGAGCATTTTCAAGGTGACATTCCTTTCGTATTGGCCACATATGGGTGTTTTGCAAAGAAAGAAGCCCATCTTAGACATTCTCTTTCTCTTGGATAGACAGAAACTGCAATATTATCTAGCTGCCGCTTCACGGCCTCCTCCAACATCCTCGCCTGTAGCTACTGCTGATGGTGTAGTTCGCAAAAGACTTTCAATCATGTTCCTGACATCTTTTGGTAAAAGCTGTTCCAATCTCTGCACATCCAGGGCTTTATGAGCTTGTCATATTTTTAAAACGACTGTCAAAATTTTTTCGTAAAATTTTCTTTAAATTAAACAAGAACCACGAAGAAATAATATATGGAAGATGTCAACCCAAATTTTTGGGTTCATAATGTTTCTAGAACATCTAAAGATCATAATCGGCATCACTTAGAAGACCGAACTTGGCCATCGAGGCTCTCTCGGTCAAACAGAGAGGGAATTGTTTTGTTGAGTTTGAATATTGAAGGGATTTTGCGATTATACTTCAAAATTGGCAAGCAAGAACAAGGAAGTGATTATGTTTCAGAAGACTCACACTGCGACGGAAGATTATCTCCACGAAAGAGGAAATATCGCAGGTTATGTACTTTTTGATTATCTCCTTAGTCCTTTTTATGGCCTTGCTTGCTATGTAAAATCTTCTCTTAAATTCAAGTGTGTTTAGACATATAAGAGTCAGGTTAGGTTAGGTATGATTGTTGAAATATTTTTCTGCAGGTTTTATTTTTCCATTGTTACAGATTCCTGTCCAAACCCTTCCTTTCACCCTTGTCTCCGTCTGGAAATCATGGAGTGCAAGATGAGAATTGAAGCTGCTAAGCAGAAAAATCTTTGGTACTCTTTATGTACACACGACACTAACACAACATAAACAGACAAGCTATTGCTAGTGCAATAGCGACAACGAAACGAGTTTTTTCCTCAGGTTTTTTCACTCGTTTATTGAATCATATACAAGATACTACGGTTTCTCTGTTACATTTCCTGAGCTCACACTTGTGTTTTTCATTTGCATTTATTGTAAATACATATTCGAATTTTTGTTAATCCTCTCTTTTCAAAAGAATATATATATATGAGCTAGTCGCTCACATGTATCAAGAATTTGAATCTTGAAAGTTGAGCATTGAAGCCAGCGCTTCGTTCTCCTTATAATATTGGAATTGTGACAGCATTTATCAGAAGCATCAACTGCTTCTTTGGCTTGGTTGTAGCAGCGTATTATTTCAGGCTTTCCGCTCTCAGCCAGTGCTTCATCGTTGTGCATCGTTGACAATTTTATTTGCGTTTGGAGCATACGAAACTGCTGTGATGACCTCAGTGTGGATCAATATGTTAGATACAGGCTGGCACTTTTTGAACTTGGGACCGACAAAATCAGACGGTAGGTCTGGTTTGTTTTTCTCACTGTATTAACCATTGTCAATTGGTATTCCTTCAAAAGAGTATGGGAGAAAGGAATACTGGTAAACCAGTTATTCACTGTTATATTATGTTTCGTGCCTTTCACAGGGGAAGCAATCTATTCGGTAACATGCTTGGCAGCAGGTATTCCCGAAGAAGTGGATCCTTTCCCAGCATAAGGAATTGCATCTTGCATGTAGTTCGTGGCTTGGTCGCATAACATAACTGTTTTGATGCCGTATTTACCTGGCTTATTCGGAATGAACATGCGAAACGAATACTCCCCCGAAAGGCCACCAGCTGCACATCTAAGGTTAGATAGGCACAGGGCTTGTAATTCTTTTGACAGTTTTGAACCAACCGGATGTCTGAAATCAGAGCCAGTTTGTTTGTTTTGAGACGGTTTTTTATCAAATTTGGGACAGTTTATGAAAATCGGAATCTATTCATGGCAAATATAGCAATATATTTTCACCCACTCATTGTACGGTCAAATAGATACTTCACACTCTTGTGATTGCCTCTGTTCGCGCCAAAAATAATCAAAAAACCCCAGGGGGGTGCTCTCAGTTCTGTCATTACCAAATCTTTTGGAATGGAAGAGTTGGGCTTGTAGTATTTCGGTCGCTGCAACCTAATTTCATCATTGGTGCAAGATAATATCGTTTCCGCCATGTCAGGTGTGAAAAAACTCAAATGACTCGTAGGGTGTCGAAACATTGGCTACTTCAGTCTTAGGTCAGCGAAGAATGTGTAATACATTTTTTGTCTTGGCATTCACTGTCTTCTTTGGTTTTTTACTCCACGAAAATGTATCATCTCTACCAAGTACAGTGTCTCCCTCGATTCTCATGATTTTTTCAGGAACGTCATCACCAGCGGTCGACCTCTTTTTTTTCCTCGTCTCCTTCGTGGTTGTTTCGATGAAGAAGGTTCAGTAGCATTCAAAGTAGACAGCAAGACCTGAACACTCGAAGCAGGAAGGAACAAATATGATTGCTGAACGTTATGCTGCACCTGTTCGGTATTCTTAGATTCATCATCCGATTGGAGTAGATCATGATCAACGTAATCATAATCATCTTCCCTCAGGTCGTCATCTGAAGACGCAACGCCAATATCTTCTCCTCCTAACTCTTCCAAGTAGAGGTGTATCTCATCTTCTTCCATTGAAATTGAAATTTTTGAAACGAAAACGTAATATCGAATGTCTATGGAGGAAAGAGAGGGAAATACTTACTTTTATTCAAAGAAATACATACGTGAGAGAATTTCAATTAGCCTTGTAATTAAATTCTTATTAGACATTTGAAGGAGGTGCCAGAAGTGGTCCTATGAATGGGTACGTGTGCCTCTCGAGCGTGTTGCTAGTAAATAAGGGTTAAGGTACACCTTTCTTCTGAAATCAAAACCAGAAACTTTCTGCGTACGATCTTGAATAAGAAACATTTCGATATAAATGAAGAAAGCTACCTTGAATCTGCTTGCAGCAATGAATTCCTCACGATAAAGAACACGGAGTAGGAGGGCTAATTTCTTCTACTCACAATATTTCACATAGCTGCAATACTGAAACGTCGTAATCTGTCCACCCTGCACACTTTCTTAATGATTTGACTCACGTCAAAATTTTATATTACGGAAAAATAAATCACAAAGTTATCTACCAAATTTTCATACAAATGAATAAGTTGATAAGATTCTCCGACAAACACCATTATTTATTTATTAACCAATTATGCGAATGTTTCTACCCATAAAATTCATATCTGAATCAGAAAATATCAGGCAAAACAACTCTAGTTCATTGGCAAACATAAAAATAATTGAATAATACAGCAAACCCTGTAGCACACCACGGTTCTCAATAAAAAGTATTCGAATGGATTCAATTACAAAGGGTGGAAAATAAAATTAGGGATCAAACGCGAGCGACTATATCGTTGGCGATGTCTGTTCTTTCGGACGGGTGGGGAATCCCGCCGGCAATTTCGTTGTTTACCTGAATTTATACGTTATCCATCCAGTATATTCACGTGAAACTCATACTGATATCGATGTGTTTCCCGAAGATATGTGAGCTGCAAATTAAATGACAGTAAGGAGGACTTACTTCTAGTCACGCCACTGCATTTTTAATTCGACCATATTGGTAGTGAAACGAGAATATTTGACGACTGATAGCCACCGTGAGATTTATCATGCAGACTTTCTTTTCCTTGCAGACCTTCAGGCTTACTTATCGTATTGCAATTTATCTGATGGAGATATCTTTTGATGTTGTTGAAGTTTTGTGTATTTAGTGCCCTTCAAAAAAGGGGCGAGTATCTTTCTTGTTCTTTACAGAATATTTGATCAAATTGCATATTAATTTCCCTTGCTCAATGAAATTGTCGTTTATTTGCTATAATTTCATTTGTATGTATTTTATTGCATTTCTTTCAGCTTGATCACTGCTTTTACAATTACACTCATTTTGTGATTCTGTTATATGAAATAAAACAAAAGCTTCGTTACGGAGCTATAGGGTGTTGAAATTTCCGGAAAAAATTGTGTTTTTCTTCAAAACTTTTGCAGTTTTTGAGATATTCAGCTCAAATTCGGAATGTAAGCTATTTTTACAGCCTCCATCATTACACGTTCTAGATTTTAACTGAAATTCACAAGGTGTTTTATTTTCCGAGGCCATGTCTCTTCTTGCCCTTTCAAACTTTTTTGCAGTACGCCACTGACCAGCGTACAATCAATTTTTGCCATCTTCGTCCAATTGAGAACCTTTTTTGACATCTGTAATTTTTTCGTATCTCCAACCGTTTTCAAGTGAAACATTATTGAATTTGAATTATTTGAATTGTATGTTATTCGCTAAATAAAAAAAATAGAAATACTCGATAGGTATGCCCAAAAATTGCTTTTATTTCAATAGCTCGTCTTTTGAGACTCAACTTATACCTATTCAATATCAAACTAAAAAAAAGAACAATTGAAAACTAGATGAATTGTCGGAAGTGTCCTCCACCTGCAAGAATACAGGCCTTTGGCCTTCTTCGTATATTATCACGCACTCTTTGAAATATTCCTGGGGTATTTCTTATCGCGCCACAAAAGGTTATTATTCGATTTCTCAATTCTTCTACAGTGTTCACTTGAGTGGTATAAACTAAACTTTTGAGATATCCACATAAGGAGAAGTCTGAACTATTTAAGTCTGGGGACCTAGGAGGCCTTGGTCCTGGCCCACCCCGACCTATCTATCAGTTGTTGAATGTATTATTCAATAATTACCTAGCTTCTGCACTAAAATGTGCTGGTGCCCCGTCATGTATGAACCACATTATGTTTTTCACCAAAAGTGGCACATCCTCGAGCAATAAAGGTAACTTCTTCTCAAGAAACTGCCGATAAGCAGGACCGTTTAGTCTGTTAGGCAAACAAAAATGGCCCATCAAATGAACTCCAATTATTCCGACCCAGACATTCAGTGAGAATTCTTCTTGATGATGAGATTCTTCAATCAAATGGGAGTTTTCCTCAGCCCAATATTTGTGACAGCAGTTCTCGGAAAGTTAGCTTCGTCTGTGAACACTATTTCACTGTCAAAATGAATAAAAGTTTTTTCAAGAGACAAAAAAGTTTGATAATTAGCCTACCTACTCAATGTCAAGAACAGTTTTGCTCAAACGCAGACAGTTGAAAAACTAGGGTTGATTAAAAACACGTTCGACTTTTTAGAGACACTTGTAAAACGTCAAGGTCATTGAGTGAATCACTAAAAAACGTGAATAATGCACCCGATTACGCATACCAAATATGGTATCGATCGAATCGTTTTAGAATTATTTGAAAAATAAGAAAAAAAACCTTTGGATTTGGCGACCTCTAGCAGCCAAAGGAAGAAACTTTTCATAGAGGTAAGTTGGCCTAAGCCGACTCAGATCGAGCTGAAGAATCTGTGGTATAATGTTGTACACGCAATTCACGGACACCCTGTATACATATGGTATCATTCTTCTCTGATTTGGGTTGAAACATTAATATCCGTATAGTATGACGACGTGATTTTCTTCTGCTGTTTTTCTTTCTTCAGATCTATGTCATCCCATAATCTCACATCACCAATCGAAGCTTTGGTTTGCTTGAAGAATGAAACGCAAACCCATTCATTCTGCTTCAATTTTTCACAACACCTTTATAGACTAGCTGTTATTCATGTATCAGCGACTACGTTTTTCTCCAGGTTTTGTGCTTTTGAGTCATTTAAACAATATGCTTTCTCTTTTACCACGTAGTAGTCAAGAGATGTTTTCAGTGTCTTATTTGCTGACATCAGTCCCGATTTTTCTTCGAGTTCAAATAGATTGAATTATCAAAGTTCAAACTTTTCAAACTGTAGAATATTTAAGTGAAAGTAGAGAACTTTGATAATATATCGAGATAATTAAAACTCCCCAGTTTTCTCAATCAATGAAATGAAAAAAGCAGTGAAAGGAAAACGGAGCAGGAAATAGAGTATCCAAGAAAATCCCCTAAACTTGTTTCGTTTTCACAAATCTCACTTTCTACACATAGTTCTGGGGGAATAAACACACACACACCCTGACGTATTCGTATAATGAATATAGTTTAAATCCCCTTTGGCTTCCCTCGAGTAATCTAAGTATAAGAAAAGCCATGAAAAACCCCCCAGTAACTCCTGAGAAAGTGAGTTTTCTTTGCATTTCCTTCAAAAGTTACTCACATCCATTCATTCCAATTCAGTTTTTGGCTGTTTCAGTTTCGTGAGACTATGCGAAGAGAATGTTCTATGAATATTTAAAATCTTCGTTAAAGTTCTGTGATTTCACGGTATAACGTACAACACGAGGGGACTTTTGTTTTCGATTTATATTAAATTAGGATTTATTTTTGCTATATTTTTCATACTGACGTAAAATAATTATTTCTTGATGTTTAGTTTTATCTATATGCATGAAAATGGAATGTTGTTCGTAGAAAACCTTATAATTCTCGTGTTCATTTCTACTGATAACTGACTATATTTTGTTCTGTTTGTTCAGCATCCGCTTTTTGAGAGTAATTGAAATAATAAGTAAAACTTTGAGAAAAAATCTAGAGATTTATTGATATTTCAATACATATTTGGGTCAAGTAGTATGGAATTGACATTTCAAATTGACATTGCAGCGCTATGATGATAGATGAATGAACTATTTTGTTATACATTAAAGATTTGCTTATATTGCTTAAATATATCGTTAAGTATGCTATTTTTCTGAACGAAAAGTGGTGTTCAAAATATTTTGTGTGTTTTTTCAATTTCAGACTTTTAAGTTCCATATCATTTGATATAAATTCTCAAGCTTTGCCATTTATTTATTTCTTCGATTGAAAGAGGAGTAAATTGAATATTGAAAAATTATATTATTTGATGTAAAATTTTGAAGTTAATTAACAACACGATCGGGCGAGAGCACAGAATCATTAATCATTCAAAACAGACGATAGCTCCTAAAGTGTATGCTCAAGAAAATGTGGAAAAATAGGAGAAATAACCTGAGCGGAAAAAGGGGGTGTGGGTAACTGTCCTCCACTTGAGGATCGAGCAATAAGAACTAGATAGAATGGAATTTTCGTCAAAGTAAAGTGCATGTTTGGTTGCAAAGGTAATATCAAATGAAGAAGTTAGACCAAATCAATAATTGAGGAATTGAAATTACACACGAATTGAAATTACACACGAAAATACACTCCCCATAAAAATTTTCGCATCACCCTACTTTTGCGACAATACTATATAAACTTTTAGGTTGGTCATTCAAGAGTCGCTTGGTAACTTTCAGAAGTGTAACATAAGAAGATATCATTCAAAAGAGATGATTTTATGATGGAAAATATCGACAATTTTCGAGTTAATGAAACATTAATTATCATCTTCAAACATTCGCGAAAAGACCAATCAACTAGCATCGAATGGTTACTAATCATTTTCAAAATCGAGTGTTCCCCCCCGGGCCCTAATTACTGCCAGTAAACGTCTCGGAAGCTCCTCAAACAAATTTTGGATGTACTCTTGAGTCACTGAGTTCCAAATTTCAGGAAGCAGATTTCTAGTTGTTGGAGTGTTCTACAAGGCATCCTACGTTGCTGAATTTGCCACCACATGTTGTCCAAAAACATGTTCTATGGGACTCAAGTCGAGACTTCTGGCTGGCCATCTTAAAATATCAATTATGCATTATCATGCATATAAATGAAGAATTTGGCCAATCAATGGGCTAAAGAGTACAACATGGGGTTCAAGGATATCTGCGATATATCTGGCTGCTGTCATTCTTCCATTATTCACCAGGACTAACTCAGTTCGACCAAGAAAAGAAATGCCTCCCCACACCATTACTGAGCCCCCTCCGAAGTTTTCGATTTGCCGGATATTGCATTGCTGATACCGTTCCCCACGTCGTCTGTATACAGGCATGCGTCAATCATTTGATACTAGACAGAACCTGGACTCGTCGGAAAAGAAAACATTCGACCATGATGGAATACCCCAATTTGCATGTTCCTTCGCAAACTGAAGTCTTGCAACTCGATGCTCTCTGGTGAGACTCGGGCCAGTAGAAGCCACCCTTGGTCTGATATCGTCTTCTCTGAGCCTGTTCCTAAATGTTTTCAATGAAATATGTACATTTTTGGAAAGTGCAAGTTCATTTTGTAGCATTTTAGGCGTACAGTGCCGAACTCTTAGTACAGTTAAACGAAGCTAACGATCATCAACTGGTGTTGTTATCCGATTTCTTCCCTGTCCGGCCCTTCTTCCATATTCCCCTGTTTCGTGGTACCGATTAATTTCTCTTGAAATAGTGCTTTGGTTAACATTCAACAAGTTAGCCACGTAACTTTGGCTTCGCCCCTCCTCTAGTGTTACAATTCTTACCACTTCATGATCACTCAAATAGCGTCCAGGATGTTCAGCAGCCATTACAATAAATTCAAAAATTCGAAAATCAACAAGAAACTCAGAAAACTTGTATCAATTTAGCGTGAAAACTGAAGAGAAATTAAATGAATACTGATAGTCAAATAAACTCATTCTTGTTTCAAACGAGATCATGTGGAAACAAATGTTATTACATAGATAAAATTTTTTCGCAATGAAGTGCAACTACTTGCTGACGAGATAAGGGCCGAACTGAGAATAGTCGGGGAACAAACTATTCTGACTAACCCACCCACAAAGTTAACAGTAGACTACTTCAGACTGGTCGTCTTCATTCCGTACATAGAGTCGTTGCTACAGTTACTAGGCATTATCGAGGGTTTGGGTGAGGCTTTTGACGAACACCATTATGCGGAAATACATTTGACTATGTTGTTATTGATCTCTTGATGAAAAAGATTTTATATGGAAAAATCAATCCTCCCTTGATGAAATTATACAGTGTGGAGCTCCCCAGGGTTACATTCTGGGTCCCAGTCTATTCATTTTATATGTAAATGATTTGCCCCTAGTGATTGTATCGCGAGTAACTATTCTGTACACAGATGTTACCACTTTCCTCAATGTGGCTCATTCCTCTAGTGAACTAAGAGACCTTTCTAGGTTGACTCTTACTCAGGCTGAGGGGTGGTTTGCTTGCAACGGTCTGAAACTGAACAGGGAAGGACTCTGGTGATGACTTTCGAAAACTCAGTCAGTCTCAGACAAATACTTTGAGGTTCTCTCTCTCTCTAGTCGTTGCTCGATTCCGAGCGTCGTGACTTATTCATGGTACAAGCCTCCTCCATGCTTCTCTGTCCTCCACGGTTCTCATGACTTCTGCCACTGACATATTTGTTAGGTCCTTGATTTGGTCCAAGAATCTAACAGGAGATCTGCCTCTCTTTCTTTTGCCGTCCACTTTCCCTTGGACAACAATCTTCTCCATCCCGTCCTTCCGTATCACATGACCGAAATATTTAATTATGTGTCTCTGGATTGTTGGGAGCAGCCTTTCATGATCCTGAATTTTCAGTTCCCTGAGTATGGACACGTTTGTTCTATGAGCCTCCCAAGGGATCCTTAGCATCCTGCGATAACACACCATCTCAAAAGCTTCTACTCTCCTGCGGCATGCTGCATTTAGCGTCCAGGATTCTGACCCATAGGTTGCGATGGAGAATATCAGTGCTTTAAGAAGTCTCATTTTGGTCATCTTACGGATTTTGTGGTCTTTCCATATTTTGTCCAGTCTGCCCAGAGCTTCCTTTGCCATCCCAATCCTTCTCTTGATTTCCTGTTCGGAGCCTCCTTTGTTGGTTATTTTTGCGCCAAGATAAATAACAGTGTCACTGACTTCTATATCATGGATGAGCTGAAGTGGTACTGGGATTGTCTGGGATCTGTCCACAATCAGCAGACAACATTTGGTCCTATTTAGTCGTAGTCCCGCTTCTAGAATAACAGCTACCACACGTCGTAGAAGTTCAAGCATTTCCTGTTCGTTTTTTGCCAAGATTATCGTGTCATCTGCATAGCGTAAGTTTGACACTTTTCTTCCACCAATAGATATTCCGCCTTCCCAGTTTTGCAACGCCTTTCTCATAATCCATTCTCCATATATGTTAAAAAGAATTGGGGAGAGAATGCACCCCTGCCTGACTCCTTTTCCGACCCTGAAACCTGTTGAACGTTTCCCTTCTATTTGTATGTATGCTCTGTTCTTGTCATACAGGGCCTTTATGACGTGTATAAGATGTTTCGGGACCCCCATTTCACTCAGGATGTTTTCCCCATTGAACGGTGTCGAATGCTTTAGTGTAATCAAGAAAACAGAACATAGCTGGTACATTGTATTCGTACACCTTTTCTATTATTTGTCAAGTTCATAAGTTGACTTTGAGGTTGCAAAGTATCAATTTGGATGAACTCTGAGTTGGAACGCATATGGGCTACACTTCACAAAAAATTATCTACTGTAATATTTGTATAGAGGTGTATGAAGGCATTTGTTACAGAGGAAGTGTGTCGCCTGGCCTACTTTTCATGCTTTCATTCTGTGGCTACTTGTAGCACGATGGTTTGGGGATACTCTATACGGAGATGTAGAGCAATTGCTCTTGATTCGGCATGCTTTTCGATTGTAGATGTCCATAGATGCGTAACGTATGCAAGGAGGTCACTAGTTGATTGTTGTCTACAGAAACCAATCTGTCGATAACCTGCTACTTCGATATTTAATGAGCTCATCGTTTACCACTGTTTCCATGAGTTTCGACATAATGGGCAACAATGTGATTGGACGGCAATTCAATTTATTCTACCAATTAATTATTTTAATTATTCAAACAGCAGAATATTCTTGCAGTTACCTTAGTTTTCATCCTGATTTGCCTGAGATATGCCTATGAATATAAGAAGAGGTTTCTTACAAACGCCAATTTCCACTCACACAACACTGGCATGACAGGCATGACTGTGTCATGGTAGTCTAGAGTGTCATACTCAAAAAAATCCAACAAAGAACCAACTACTGTTGGAGTAAACTCTACAATGAGCTACAATCTCTCTGAAAATTTTAATTCAAGGAACAATATTCAATTAATATACAGGGTGCTTCAACGAAAAAGAAACTGAGGCTATATCTACCAAGATATTCATTTCTTATCAAAACGCAAAAACAGGTCAATTTTGTTTCAAGGGAGACATCTTTTGGGGTACAAAATTTGGCTGAAATATCAACCCCCCAAGCGAGGGTTGCAATCCTTGAATATTTTGAATAGGGAAGATGGGTCGAGTGATGACTAAAAAGAAAGGTGGTATCTTTGTCTACATTGCCTTGAACGAATTTCCATTTTTAATTGAAAAGTGTAAAAGAAACAGGGTGAGCAACTGAAAGATAGGGAAGACTATTCCCTTGAGACTATCCAAGTTTCAGTGAGGTAAAATGGAACAGATCCATGCTGATCAATAGCAGTCATCATCAAGTACCATCCTCATCTCGAATTTCAACCCCTGGAGCAGGGGTAACAACCCTTGAAAATTTCAGTAACTCACTCTGTATCTTCTAGAGTTTTCAATCAAAAATGAAAATTCGCTTACGGGGATGCAGACAAAAATAATACCTTCCTTTCGAGGTATCACTCGACCCATCTACCCTCTTCCAAATTTTCAAGGGTGGTCACCCCTGCTCTAGGGATTGAAATTCGAGATGAGGATGGTACTTGATGATGACTGCCATTGATCAGCATGGATCTGTTCCATTTTACCTCACTGAAATTTGAATAGTCTCAGGGAAATAGTCTTCTCTATCTTTCAGTTGCTCACCCTGTATCTTTTACACTTTTCAATTAAAAATAGAAATTCGTTCAAGGCAATGTAGACAGAGATACCACCTTTCTTTTGAGTCATCACTCAACTCATCTTCCTTATTTAAAATGTTCAAGGATTGCAACCCCCGCTTAAGGGGTTGATATTTCAGGCAAGTTTTGTACCCCAAAAGACGTCACTCTTGAAACAAAAATTGACCTGTTTTTGCGTATTGATCAGAAATGAATATCTTGGTAGATATAGCCTCTGTTCAGTTTTCGTTGAAGCACCCTGTATTCAACATTTCAAATGATGAAAAAGCAATCTTTTTTTTAGACGAAGAGGAGGAAAATATTCGAAAAGATGCAGCCCGGGAACGGGGCCAATGTCGGATTTTCACGGACTAAAAACCTTCTCTTGGTTGGCAGAAGATGGGGATGATTGACCTAAGTCAAATATGCTTTCGCAACTAAGGCAACCCCCAAAGCACATACCCATACTTGATTCTTCATAAGTAATTGCTCACGCCTTATGACCAGGAACAGAAAAATCTTCGAAAACGTGCAACCTGCCTTCAGGTTTACATCCCATAGACTAAAGTCCCCATGTTGGAATAATTTGATTGAAGTTTCTTAGGAATATTGAACTCAATATGCTGCCACACTACAAAGAGATGTTGAGGGGCGATATCTCAAAGATTTTGTATCTTGATGCCCACTTCCTGACTCGATAAGAAAAATTGAGAAGAAATCAATAATAACTGAGGCATTGGGAACAATCAGAGCAGAAAATTTAGATATTTCGCCACAGAAAACATGTGGCTTATATTTTTCTGTCCAATTATAGCAATAATAATAGTATATTATGCATCGAAATAAGGAAGAAACAATTGGGGCCAACCGAACGATTCTTTAGGCGTACTCATGAAAACTAACCCTCCATAATCCACATCTATACCTAATCCTGCACAGATGTCTGCTCATGTTTCAGATGAGTCTTACAAACCCCCTCAGCTTGGTACTTCACCCTCGTAAGATTGTTCCAGTGAGATAACAAGGATTTTTGTTTCATGAGGAGGATTAGAAAAATCTTCGAAGAGATGCAACCTGTCTACAGAGTTCCATGCCGCAGGGTATAGCCTCCATATAGGAAGAAGTGGTGTTAGATGAGAAGATTGAGCTCAATATACTTTTACTGAGATTAGGCTTGAAAACTTATAGAAATATCTCGACTGAGAGATGAATCTTAAAGTGTTTTGTCTTGATGTGATCTTCCCGATGATTAGGAAAAAAAGAATGGGTGGAATTTGAGATATTATGAAGAAGCAGAGCGACAAATTTCAGATATTTCGCCGGAGAAAACATCTGGATGATATTTTTCTATCTAATTGTAGCAATAAGCATTGTATTTAATACATTACAAATAAGGAAGAAACAACCGGGGCCAACCGACCGATTCTTCAGGCCTCTTCATGAACACTATCCCTCCATAACCCACATCTATACCTAATCGTGCACAGATGTCTATTCATGTTTCAGATGAGTCTTACAAACACCCTCGGATTGGTACTTCACCCTCGTAAGATTCGAGTGAGATATCAAGGATTTTTGTTTCATGATAAGGAAGCCAGAATTGGCGATTCTAGTTGGCATAGAAACATCAACTAAGTCTATAAGGTGCGTTATCTTCCAGTATACTTATTCAATGTCATTAGCTATAATTATCATGGATATAAACACCTCAAAAAAGTCTAGGGAACACTTACCAATATCTTTAAAATATGAATTTGATGATTCGAATTTATAGAAATCTTTCGGTTTTTGTTAGGATGTATTGTATATAATGTATTCTCAAGAAAACAAAATAATATTTGACTTTTCCAGAGCACCTATTATAAAAAAAAATCGAAATTTGAAAATGAGGAAATTAGGGAAAACACAAAAAAAAATTCTGAACTAATATTTTCGAAACTATATGGAAGCGTTTATATTTTTCAGTACCCAGAAGGTCCACCTCTGTTATTAATGACACTTTGGCATCGTCGCGGTATGCTCAATATTAAATTGTCTATTACATTTTGGCTTAAGTCATTCCAAGCCCCTGAACTACTAATCGAAGCTCCTGTTCATGATGGAAGACGTTTTGACGAATGAGATTTTTTTTTAGGGTGTCCCACACATGCTCGATGGGATTCAGATCTGGGGAGCAGGATGGCCACGGTAGGAGATCGTTATCATTCTCTTCAAGAACGTTCAAGAAAACTCTTGCACGATGAGGAGAGGCATTATCTTGTTGGAAGAGTGGATTTTGAGCCATTGTTTGGAGATACGGTACCACTACAGGTAAAACTATCTCATTCGCGTAAGAATTTCTCGTGAGGTTGTTCTGTATGAAAACGAGGTCAGTTCTTCCACCAAGGCGTATACCCCCCCAAAACATCACTGATCCGCCTCTCTGTCTAACAACTTCTCGAGCATGCTAGAGACGGTTTTGCTTTCCAGGTTCCCTCCATATTCGAATTCTTCCCGAATCGGGATAATAACTAAATCTAGATTCATCATTGAAGAGAACTGTGGTCCACTTTTCTTGATACCAGTTTACGTGTTCTTGGCACCAAGCTAAACGAGCAGCGCGATTTCCAGGGGTCAGTTGTGGAACTCTTAAAGGACGTCTGGAGTGGAGTTGACCTTCGTGCAGTCGATTTCTCACAGTTTGGTCGGAAATTTGTACATATGAACTCGTGATAGCTTTTGAGCTAATTGAGATGCTGTAGAAGTACGATCTCGTCTGGCTTGTGAAACCAAAAATCGGTCTTGGGCGACTGTAGTAATCCTGAAACGACCTGTATGGCACTTGGGCTACTTCCCAGAACCCTGGATACTTCCCGTTGTGAGCTCCCAGCTTGGAGCATGCCAACGGCTCGTAACATCTCTTCCCTAGTCAAATGTCGTTTTTCCATGGTCGAATCACAAAACTTGAATCATTTTTTTGTGCTTACAACAGAAACAAAGTGCCAATTAACTGATTTCAAACACTGAATACATGAAATGATTATAAAGCAGCGTCGCATCTGCTGCATTTTCAGTTTTCTATAAAGAAAAAACTGAAATCTGTTGCGGCACTTTATATAATTTGGTGAGAAATTTATGCAGGCGTCCAATTCTTAAAAAAAATCATCCACATTGATCGTTTTGAATACGATATATCGATATTCATAAGTGTTCCCTAGACTTTTTTGAGGTGTTTATGTCCAAAAGTCTATTAAAAAAGAAGAATCTACAATCAAGTGACATGCAGCGACATGCGATGGTCAATCATGGAAGTTTTGATCAAAATGGTATATAATTCCCAGATCAATCTTGGAATGTTTCCTATAAAAATAATACTACATTGTTGCGTTTTACTAGTCTTAGATATACAGTCTCAGAAGGTAAATAAATGGAATCTCATCAGAGCTGGCGTGGAAATAAACAAACGGAAATGAAATAGAAAGAGATCATCAATTCGAAAATGGCAGTAATAAGGAGTATTCCCCGGTAAAAGGATGTTTCTTTCTCGGATACATTTATCAAGGAGATAGGGAGGCCAGGTAATGGAAAAAAGTTTCAAGATAGCATCTATTCTATTCGATTCTGTTTAAATCGGTTGCGATATCGTTTGCCCTATGCACCCCGTTCCGTATGCCATGAATTTCCCCTTCGGCTGGTTATTTATTGCAACTTCAACTAATTTATTACTTGAAATTCTGGAAACTTATCACTTGAAAAGGAAAAAGATTTCACATTTTCTATGGTTCCAATTAGGTTGGCACCAATGGTTGCTTGATATACAGGATGTCCGTGTATTGCGTGTATAATGTTATAACACAGATTCTTCAGCTCGAAATGAGTCGATTTAGGTCAACTTACGTATATGAAAAGTTTCTTCGTTTGGCCGCTAGAGGTCGCCAAATCCAAAGATTTTTTTCTTATTTTTCAAAAAATTCGAGAACGACTCGATCGATAGAAACCATATTTGGTGTGCGGAATCGGGTGCGTTATTCACATTTTTGGAGATCCACTCAATGCCTTGACGCTTTAGAAGTGTCCTTAGAAATTGGAAGGTGTTTTTAAGCAACCATAATTTTTCAACTGTCTGCGTTTGAGCAAAACTGTTTCAGACATTGAGTAGCTAGGCTAATTATCAAATTTGAGAAATTTTGATATGATGAGCGGTTCAATCAATAAAACAATTTTTTAATTTCATGATTTCATTTCTTCAACCATCTCACGATCACGATCACGATCTGCCTATTTCAATCCACTGCTGGATGTAGCTTTTCCCATATTGAACCATTTCTCTCTGCTAATAGCTTCTCTCATCCAAAGAAGACCTGCTGATTTTTTAATATCGTCTCTCCACCTTGTGTTTGGCCTGCCGATACTCCTATGTCCCACTCTTGGCCTCCATTCCATGAGCCTCTTGGTCCACCGATTGTCATTTCTTCGAGCTACGTGACCTGCCCATGACCACTTCAGTTGAGCTGCCCTCTCCATGACATCTGTCAGCTTGGTTTGTTCTCTTATCCAAGTATTTCTTATGCGATCTGATAGTTTAATATTTAATATTATTCTCTCGTGGGCTCTTTGGGTTTTCGTCAATTTTTGGGCCAACTTCTTAGTAAGACACCATGTTTCGGCTCCATATGTAAGCACAGGAAGAATGCATTGGTTGTAGAGGTTTTTCTTGAGGTTGTGGGGTATGTCTGATGTCAGGACATGTTTTAATTTGCCAAATGCCGCCCACGAAAGGGACACTCTTCGTGTAATCTCGTCAGTCATGTTGTCTTTTTAGTAGTTAGTTTTGTCCCAGATATATGTAGTTTTCGACATTCTCTAGTTGTTGACCTTCTACGTGGATTACGGGGTTATTGTTTGTGTTAGTCATTATCTTCGTCTTGCTGATGTTCATTTCTAGGCCAACATTTTTTGAATGGTTGTTCAAGTCTAGGATCATATCTTGTAATTCTTGGACGTTACTACTTATTAGTACAATATCGTCGGCAAAGCGTAGATGATGTAGAAGTTCGCCATCAATGTTGATTCCTTTCTTATGCCAATCCATTTCTCTAAAGATTTCGTTCAAAGCTGCAATAAATAGCCCCGGTGACACTGTATCTCCTTGTCGAACACCTCGTTTTATTGGAATGTCGTTGGTTTTATTCCATAACTGGACATGCATTATGGCGGAAGAATAGATGTTTTTTATCAGGTTCGTGTATCTGCTGTCCACTCTACATGCATTAAGAGAATTAAGGACTGCCCAAATTTCTATACTGTCAAAGGCCTTTTGGTAGTCTCCAAGGCTATATAAAGATCTAAATTATACTCATTGCACTTTTCTATTAGGTGTTTAATTGTATGAATATGATCCAGGGTACTGAACCCAGATCTAAATCCAGCTTGTTCACGGGGTTGCTGGAAATCTATTTTTCCCGTTAATCTTTTGGTAATTATTTTGGTAAATAATTTATATAGCTGGGATAAAAGGCTTATTGGTCTATAATTACCAAGGTTTCTTATGTCGCCTTTTTTGTGGAGAAGAATTACTTCAGCCTCAAGCCATGCTTGGGGGACTTGACTTTGATCCAAGCATTTGTTGAACAATATTACCAGTTCTTGTTTTAGGCGAGGACTTCCACATTTGAGCATTTCTGGAATCATGGAATTAAAAAACTGTCTTTCGTGATTGAACCGCTCATCATATATCAAAATTTCTTAAATTTGATGATTAGCCTAGTTACTCAATGTCTAAAACAGTTTTACTCAAACGCAGACAGTTGAAAAATCATGGTTGATTAAAAACACGTTCGAGTTTTTAAGGACACTTGTAAAACGTCAAGGTCATTGAGTGGATCACTAAAAAACGTGAATAACGCACCCGATTACGCATATCAAATATGGTTTCTATCGATAGACGTTCTCGAATGATTTAAGGAATAAAAAAAAATCTTTGGATATGGCTAATCTAACCTAATCTAACCCAAACACATTTTGTGTTTGATCTGTCAAAATTTTTACTCATAATTGGCTCTGTGAATCACTGACTATAGAGAATCGGAGGAGTCCAGAATCAGTATTGACAGATCTGTGGAATACAGAATCAATTCTCAATGATCTACTTATCCCTTTTGTAAATTTTCTAATTTAGTTGAATATTATCATCAAATTCTATTCAATATGCCCTATTTCACGAACAATCACTATTCTACACACGGATTACTTCTCACCATTTTGACAGGTGGCTATGTTCAATGCATTGAGTGCTGAGTCCTTGGCATGAGGCATAGAAATATTTATATAATCTATGCAACTTCAAATATCATTCTTCTCGTCGGATTTTGAGTCTGTACCTTCGTTCATTTTACTAAATTTTCATTAATTTTTAAGAATTTTAAGTAACCGCCTGGGTAGCTGCACCGTTAGTGCGCAAACATATTGGAACTGCTTAGCGGAGGTGCCTGGTTCGAATCCGGGTTCAAGTTATGGATGTTGTCCTTGAACAAAAAAGTGAATTTGATTAAGACATACATAGAGTTTGGGCACATGGTCTAACGGCTTAACCTATAAAAACTATCGAAGACAAGATAACTTGTTATCCAAAATGGTGGCAGTTATCATTGCATGGTCTAGGTGAGTGGTTCGGAGTCCACTATACGATGTAGGTCCCTAAAGAAAAAAAAGAATTCCAACTGATTTTCAGTGTGTGTGTGTGTTCAGTGTGTGATTCACAGGCAAGAAAAGGATGAGTCTGTTGGGTAAGTGCATTCTTTTTCACTCTTTGATGAAGTTTATTCAAAATAATATATAAATTGGAATTTTCGGTCCTCCCTTCGACCAACTTAACTTCTGAATCTGGGGAATAAAATGAAACGTTATGTCAATGTTTGTAACATGTTTAGTAATCTTTCTTGTTAGAAAAAGCGTAGAATGAGATAAAGCTAATCATGATTTCATGCATTTATGATTCGTAGAGGAATATTCAGAGAAATTCAGATATATCTTCACGAACATTTTTTTTTAGTTTTTCAACTTGTCAAATAATCTCGTATGTATAACATATAAAAGCATTATTTACTATCTAATCGTGCCTTGAATTCGCAAGATATACACTTCGGAAGCTCTGTTTTGATATGACAGACTTCCAAAACGAAATGATGGTAACTTGACGCCAGAGTGGCTATCTTCAGTCTCCAGGGGAGCCAACGTGATACTTATAAGAAGTCCCGATAATAGACCTTTCATATCTGGCCCTCCTAGATGCAAAAACTAACTCTGACACTTGACAAGTATCCTATGGGAGAGCAGGGAAATTTAGACCGAACGTGACCCTATCTTGCTTGCTGGAATTTCTGCAGATATCCTTGTACGATTCCGTGGCAAATGATATGGAAGAACATGAGTTTAATATTGAATAAGACGTTTGCAAACATACGTCGAAAGAGTTGTCTTGCGGAAATTCTGTGGTGTTATGTACGGGGGTTTGTTGGCAAATACTGAACTACTAATGATATCAAATATTGAACCCAGAAAAAGGTTGATATAAACATAGGTCCGCAAATACTTCATTACCGAATCACACGGTGTTGAAATTCAATCGAAAGATGCAGTTAAATTTGAATTTTTCGTGAACCGCTCGAGATCTTGAGGTAAAATTTTGGGGGTGTCGAAACTTTCAGACGCATAATTTTCAATACGAAACAATATTTGGACCCACCAGTGGCGCGCGTATGGGCATAACGTAGGTTATTCTCAAAGAAAAACTAAGACGCTACTTATTTTTTCAAAAATAAAAAATATTCTTGAATTTTCTAATTCTAAGTTTTTGAGTGAAAAAATTTTGAAGAGAATAAGGGAAGTCCATACATTTCATTGTACGACACGTAGTTTTCGATTAAAAACTCCATCGTAGTGTATTTCTTTTCATCATTAAATCACCTATGTTTGAAAATCAAAAGTTTAATTCAAGGACAGAACAAAGACTGATGATAATATGTAAGGAATCTTCGCTCAACACTTGGTAAAACATGATGAATAAATGATTCGTTTATCACTTGGCAAAGGTTTCACAAATATTTATTAAAACTAATCGACATATGTTTCGAGTTGTTTGCCCATCATCAAGAGTAATACAATACTAAATTCAAATTCTGTGATCCTTGAATTTTGCTGAGGGTCGAATGACTATCCTTTTCCCTCTTCATCTCGCTTATGTTACATCTCCTTGGTTTGTCCTGGGGTCCTGTTGGTTGGTTATCCTCCTTCTTTTATGTTGTGGTGCATCTATGCTGGCCTGTTGTTTCCTCTTCCATTGTACTAGGGATGTCCTCTTTCCTGTTGTCCTTGGTTGTAGTTCCATTATTTGGTTGATCTCCTTATTTTCGTGGTCTTCCATCTGGTCGGTTGTCTTCGTTGTTAGTGGTGTGATGATTTCTTCTAATGTGTCGATTTCCATTTCCTTCCTGAGCTGGTCGTTGGTTATGTATCATGGACCGTTTGTTGTTGTCCTGATGATCTTGATGAGTGCTGCTTGTAGTTTCCTCTTCTCGAATCTGTCCTCTAGATGCCAAATATGTCCTGCGTATAATATTTCTGGTATGATTATTAACTTGATTATCTTGATTTTGTTCTCCAATGTGAGTTTGCTTCTTCCGTTGAGTAGGGGGTATAGTTTTCCGTGTATTGCTTTAGTTTTTCTTGTAGTTTCCTCGATGTGCCTCTTGTAGTTCAGTTGGTAGTCCAGAGTTACACCGAGATATTTTGCTTCCTTCTTCCATTCGATTTGTTGTCCTTCTATGGTGATTTCCTTTGGTGTTTCCGGGTGTCTCCTCTTCTTGTGTACATTGCTACTGGTTTATTCGGGTTGACCTTGATCCTCCATCTACTAAAATAATTGGTAAGTTGGTCGATATCTTTTTGTAGCCATTTCCTCACTGCTGCTTTGTTGCTGTTGTATGCGTATATTGCTGTGTCGTCTGCAAACTGCACCATTTTCGAGTGCTTCATCGATGCGATGTATATGTTGAATAGTAGTGGTCCTTGTACTGATCCTTGGGATACGCTGGCTCCTATCCTCTTTGTTGTTGACTTCTAGTCCTGTATCCTGGTTATGAAATTTCTGTTTTGTAGATACGACATCTTGATGTTGGTATGCTTCGCTGGGTATCCTGTGGTCTTCATCTTGTATATTAGTCCTTCGTGCCATACTTCGTCGAATGCTTTCTCAATATCTCTCTCTCTTCAGCCTGTGGATATCCACTCTTGGACAAAGGCATCTTCCAAATATTTCCCTCTCTGTCTATTTAAGGCAATCTGAACACAATTTTTTCTTGCTGTTTTCTGGATATCATCTCGCCATCTTTTCGCAGGTCTACCAACACTCTTCTTGGTTTGTCTTGGGTGCCATACCATTATTCTATGAGTCCATCTGTTTGGTTCTTGGCGGGCTACATATCCAGTCTAGCGCCATTTGGGTTCCGCTATTCTTCTCAAAATGTCTGGTACGCGTGATCTTCGTCTTATTTCTTAATTTTTGAGCTTATCTCGCAAACTAACGCCAAGCATTGATCTCTCCATTGCTAGATGTGTCACCTGAAGTTTGTTGGCGCATGCGCGGGTGAGGGTCATTGACTCAAGAACGTATGTGAAGACTGGCATAATACATGTCTCAAAGGTTTTCCTTTTGAGATTTATTTCAACACATGATCCAGCCTTCCAAATGCACCCCAACCTAGTTCTTGTACGATTTTATGCCCTAGATAAATGTATTCTGTAACATTTTCGATCTCGTGGTTACCGATACTGATTCTTAAATTTTCAGGACTCATAACTTTCGTTTTATCCGGGTTCATCTCGAGTCCATAGGTCAAGGCAGCCTCATATAATTCTTCCAGCATCGTGCAAAGATCTTCGGCATCATCATTTATAAGAACTATGTCGTCCGCAAATCGAAGATGGTTCAGACGTACACCATCTATATTCATGCCTCTCGTTTCCCACTTCAAACCCTTGAACACGTCCTCCAGAGCCAATGTAAATAATTTTGGAGAGATCGTGTCTCCCTGTCGTATGCCTCACGAGGATTTCTTTTGATGTTTCTTTGTCTATCGTTATTTGGATTGTGGCGTTTTCGTATATGTATTTGATGATATTTGAATATCTACTGTCTACTCTTGCGTTATCAAGTGCTCTTAGTGTTGCCCAAGTTTTAATCAAGTCAAACGCTTTCTTAAAATCTATAAATGCCATGTGCAACATGACATTGTACTCTGAGGTTTTTTCGATGAGAGTCCGTATCACATGCAAATGGTCTACTGTATTGAAGCCTTTCTAAAAGCCGGCTTGTTCGACGGATTGATAAACGTCCATTTTGTTGGTTAATCTATTTGTCATCATTTTCGTCAGTAATTGGTACCAGTGCGATAAAAGACTTATTGGGCGTTAATTTTCTATGTTATTTCTGTCTCCCTTCTCATACAGAAGAATGACTTGTGCATTATTACATACCATTGGTATTCTTCCTTCATTTAGGCACTTGTTGAAAAGGATCCGTACGTTATCCAACAGATATTCTCTTCCCTTCTTCAACATCTCGTTGGTAATCTTATCTTCACCGGGGCATTTTTGGTTCTTCCTCTGATTGAGAGCAATTTTCAGTTCATTTGTATCAATTTCAGGAATGTATTCAGAACCGGTATTGAGAATATGTCTTTTAATATATTTGTGTTCTTGATTTTCAGAACTATAAAGTTCAATAAATAACCTATTCGGACACCCTGATTTATAACAGTAGCTCCCAATCCCAGAGTATTAAATCGAGTGCTTTTCATTAATTTGTACACAGATTACTTTCTATTCCTTTGTCTGCTGTCAAATTTATCGGATAAAAGTATATAAAATACGCTGCAGTGAATGTGAGACATTCTATATAGACCAAATTGGAAGATGCATCGAGAAGAGAGATGAAGAACATAAAAGATCTATTCTCAAAAATTAAAATTCTACAGATTTATCGGACCACTGCATCAATAAAAATCATTTCATAGATTTCGAGAATATCGAACTTATCTATCCAGGTAATAAGGGAAAAAGGATGGACATCTTGGAGATAATTGAAATTACGTCCGCTCATAGGAAAAACCATCCAATTTGCAACGACCAACTAGACTTCAATTTACCTCCTGTTGTAAATGCCGTTATACATAAATGAAATCACTCATTTGGAATTTAGTTGGACATTGAGAAAGCATTCGACAAAGTATGATTAAGAACTAATATACAAGATGAAGACCACATGATACCCAGAGAAGCATACCAACATCACGATGTCGTATCTACAAAACAGAAGTTTCATAACCAGAATACAAGTCAACAACAAAGAGGAGAGAAGCGGCGTACCCCAAGAATCAGTATTAGGACCACTACTATTCAACATATACATCGCAGACATACCGAAGATGAAGCACTCGAAAATGGCGCAGTTTGCAGACGACACAGCAATATACGCATACAACAGGAACAAAGCAGCAGTGAGGAAATGGCTACAAAAAGATATCGACCAACTTACCAATTATTTTAGTAGATGGAGGATCAAGGTCAACCCGAATAAGACAGTAGCAATGTACACAAGAAGAGGAGACACCCGGAAACACCAAAGGAAATCACCATAGAAGGACAACAAATCGAATGGAAGAAGGAAGCAAAATATCTCGGTGTAGTTCTGGACTACCAACTGAACTACAAGAGGCACATCGAGGAAACTACAAGGAAAACTAAAGCAATACACGGAAAACTATACCCCCTACTGAACGGAAGAAGCAAACTCATATTGGAGAACAAAATCAAGATAATCAAGTTAATGATCATACCAGAAATATTATACGCGGGACATATTTGGCATCTAGAGGACAGATTCGAGAAGAGGAAACTACAAACAGCACTCAACAAGATCATCAGGACAGCAACAAATGCCCCATGGTACATAAGCAACGACCAACTCAGGAAGGAAATGGAAATCGACACACTAGAAGAAATCATCACACGACTAACAACGAAGACAACCGACCAGATGGAAGACCACGAAAATAAGAAGATCAACCAAATAATGGAACTACAACCGAGGACAACAGGAAAGAGGACATTCTTAGTATAATGAAAGAGGAAACAACAGGCCATCATAGATGCACCACAACATAAAAGAAGGAGGATAACCAACCAATAGGACCCCAGGACAAACTAAGGAGATGTAACATAAGCTAGATGAAGAGGAAAAAGGATAGTAATTCGAACCTTACCAAAATTAAAATTGAATTTAGTATTGTATTACTCTTGATAATCTGCTAACAACCCGAAACATATGTCGAGTATTTTTAATAAATATTTCTGAAACCTTTGCCAAGTGATAAACGAATCATTTATTCATTATATTTCACCAAGTGTTAAGCGAGGATTCCATACATATTATCCAAAATCTCTGTTCTGTCCTTGAATTAAACTTTTGATATTCAAACATAAGTAATTTAATGATGAAAAGAAAAACACAACGATGGTTTATTAATGGAAAACTACTCGTACAATGAAATGTATGGTTTTCCTTTTTATTCTTTCCAACATTTATTTTACTCAAAAACTTGTTAAGCGAGTTAAGACTTTTGATTATTACCAATAAATCTTAAAAATTTGTGTTTCATTGAGCAATTCCCTATACTTTTTGACAAAATGTAAGTAAACAAATAACCCTATTTTATGGAATAATTAACCAAACTTGCATTGAAGATTGATTTAATTCCTTAAATGTCGAATTTCAATATTGAATACGAATCGAAGTGTGCATGTTCGGGGGAATCGCCGTAATGGGAATTGGCAAATAACAAAACAATTCACATTGAAATAGTGCTTCAGTGTGGATATGGCCATAAATTAAAACGAAGGAGGCAAACAATTATAAACTCTATTAGTCCCTTGAGGGAAACTAACTGGAGAGCCCTGAAGAGTATTCTATATTGTGCCAGGTTTCATTTCTAAAGTGACTTCCGTTAAGACGTAAGAGGTTGGGGAGGAAGGTGATGTTAAGGTGAATTAAGGGTGAACTCCCTGCGAGTCGAGATGTAGACTCATCTATCACAAAACAGCCGCAACATTCGCCGGAAGTTTAGAAACTACAATGAAAACTTTGATATGTCAGTTATGTGAGATGTTTGATCCATTCCAAAATTTGAAACCAGTTTTCACCAAATTCTGTATGTTATCAAAAGTATTCTGGATTAATTAACAGTACCGGGTCGACAAGAAAGTATAGGGTGAGCAAATTTCGATGCTTTAGTACGGTAGGTAGGTAAAATATTATGGTTAGAGAAAAATGACTCTCTTTTCAGGGACCAATTTAGTGGTGCAGATATTTTTCTGATTTCTCTCTTCGTTTTTTGAAGAATCTTCATTCGTTTATATTTCAGTGGTGTGGAAAATAACATATACAGGGTGTTCGAAAAGAACATGGCAATAACAGGTCATTTCATGAAAAAAGTTTATATAAACTTAGGACCGGAAATACTTCGGTACTGATTTACAGGGTGTTGAAGTTTAAGGGGTATTATCACTTTAGAATGACGAAATGGAAGGTTTGTTCAGAATTTTTTTTTAAAGAAGGCTGATGACGACGCTTCAAAAATGATTGGTTTGGCGGTTGCAGTGATACAGATCGAACGGATATCTGAAATTAAAAAATCGAACGAATTTTTGAAAAACATGTATGCAGCTGTATAACCTAGCTCGGAAAATGAAAAATTTTAATTTTTGAGAAGATTTCTAGCATTCAAAGAAAAAAGTTGAAAAAAAGGCATTTTTTACGCGTTTCAACCCCTTGGAAAGGGGTTGAATATTCGAATTGAAGAATTTCCGAAGTAGGTCAAAAAGAGGTACGAATTATCAATAAAATAAGCCTAGTTACGTCAATTTCTGACACTTGTCGTGGCGCTAGCGCTGATACCGATTTGAAAAAACATGTTTTGAGAAACGCATTCAAAGTTTCGACTGCTAACACAGCTCTACAAAAAAAATTTTTTTTATTGTTGCCCTGGATATCATCGCAAATTTTTATGTTTTCAAGTGCCCAGATTACGAATATATTCATGAAAGTTCTCAATGTGCTCGCATTTTCATGATTTTTGCATTTCTTATATTTTGAACAATTATAAGCTTGTTAGAAATAAAATTTAATTTTCCAGTCATGATTAGGCTTCTGCGCAACTTTTTCGCGCGTACAAACATCACCTGATCCCCACTCTCAGACCCCTTGCTCCACAGAACAGCTGAGATCTCAGTTATTTGACAATATTGAAGTACATATACACGTAAATCTGGATAAAGTGTCATGGATTAATATTTTGTTTCAATTACTGAATGTCCATTCTTATATATTTGTCTTCTAGTCTAAAATATGAGTTCGTCACGAAGAAAGTGTAAATATTGTAGTGATTCATTTTGTTATATTTGCGGTGTTTATATACCAAAAAACAAAAAGAAATATCACAGACTTTGTCAAGGAGACTTATGTTGAATAGTTTGGTTTCAAAATGGACAAATTAGGTAAACCATGGGTTCCTAATAAAGTTTGTAAGTCCTGTGTTGAGTCTTTACGGTTGTGGAAAAAAGGTGAACGTTCTGGATTAGACTTTGGTATTCCTATGATCTAGATGGAGCCTACGAATCATTTAGATGATTGTTACTTTTGCGTAGTAGATGTTAAAGGTTTTAATCGAAATCAAACGTGGAGATACCCAGACTTACAGTCTACGAAATGTCCGGTTCTACACAGTGAAAATCTCCCTCGGCCCATATACATTTCAAAAGTAATTCGCATGCCCTCAGAAACAATGATGTTACCAAATTCACAGAAATCGGGACCATCTACTAGTGGAAGTGAATGGGAAGGTGAAACATCTACGCCAAAGTTATTTTCTCAAAATGAACTCAGTGATTTAATACGTGATCTCAATTTATCAAAACAAGGATCAGAACTGTTAGCCTCAAGATTGAAAGAAAAAAATTTATTGGCACCAATAGTAACAATTACAACATACAGAACGCAAGAAAAAGAGTTATTACAATTTTTTAGTGAAAATGAAGGATTAGTGTATTGTAATAATATCGCGAAGCTGCTTATCGACATGGGTTTAAAAGAGTACAAATCTACTGAATGGCGCCTTTTTATTGATAGTTGCAAAAGAAGTTTAAAATGCGTCTTATAGCACAATGGAAATAAATTTGCATCAATTCCAATTGCCCATTCAACGAAACTCAAAGAAAAATATGAAAATGTAAAATTAGTTTTAGAGAAAATTAAATACTCTGAGCATCAATGGCCGATCTGTGTGGATTTAAAAATGGTTAATTTTTTACTTGGCCAACAAAGTGGATATACAAAATACCCTTGCTTTATTTGTATGTGGGATAGTAGAGCAAAGCAACTTCATTGGGAACAAGATGTTTGGCCTGTAAGAAATTCTTTAACTGTCGGTAAAGCCAACGTAATAAGGGAGCCGCTGGTGAGCAGAGACAAAATCATACTTCCACCATTACAAATTAAGTTAGGTATGATTAAGCAATTTGTAAAAGCGTTGAACAAAGACGGAAATTGTTTTAATTACATTTGCAGAAAATTTCCGAAGCTTAGTAAGGAAAAATTGAAAGGTGGAATATTTGATGGTCCTCAAATACGGCAATTGATGAAAGACTCAGATTTTGTCAAAGTTATGACTGTTCCGGAAAGTAGAGCTTGGAAAAGTTTTTGTGTTGGTTGTCGAAAATTTCCTAGGTAACCATAAAGCAGCAAATTATGAAGAAATTGTGCAAAATATGCTGACAAACTTTCAGACTTTAGGAGCAAATATGAGTATTAAGTTACACTATCTCCGCAATCATCTAGATAAATTTCCGGATATTTGAATTTGGGAGGTTTTTACTTGGTAAAATTCCATAATCAATAATAAAAAACAAGTACTGTGTTTTAAGGAATTTTACTTAATAATTGCGATTCGTAACGCGTTTCACTACACCGTAGCTTCTTCAGACGAATGATTATGCAGAAAATGTAAATGAGAATATAACTATAAATGTTCTTGAGTAATTAAAAGCTTATTGGTTTGCTTCTTCTTAAGTGGTTATTTATGACAGGTATATCCAATAAAATTAAGGAATAGATTGCTCCCCGAAAAGATTCAATAGAGGTGAAGGGCTTAAATCGACTTGTTCATTGATGAGTCTACCTGAAGAATTATTAGAAAGGAATCATGTCAATACTATCATTAAATCAGATATTATTTCATCATTAAAATTTGTTTAGATCAAAATTATTTCCATTTCAATTACAAATATTATACTATTGAAGACGGCTTGATTATGGGCAATCCGTTGAGTCCTTTGTTAGCAGAAATTTTCATGAATAACTTAGAAAGTAATTCATAATCATCCACTCAGTAAATATTGTTTATACTGGTATCGCTATGTAGACGATATCATTATTTGCTTCACAGGAACAGATAGACAGTTGAAAATTTTCGAAAATCATATAAATTCATTACATCCAAAAATTGCATTCACAACCGAAATAGAAAGCAATAATTCGATAAATTTCTTAGACGTAACAATTTCGAATGAAAATGGAAAACATGTTTTCGCAATTTACCATAAGCCGTCACATACAGATATTATAATACATAACTCGTCGTGTCATCCATATCAACATAAAATGTCAGCATTCAATAGTTTTATTCATAGATTGATTAACATCCCGCTATCACCAGAAAATTTCAACAAAGAACTAAATTTGATTAAACAAATAGCCAAAAATAATGGTTACAATCCCAAACTAATAAATAATATTTTAAATAAAAAAGTAGAATCGCATTGAATGAAGTTTACCCTGTCGATAAATTGAAACAAAAATTCAACACCTTAACCTACGTTGGCATTACAAGTGAGAAACTGAAATCATTCTTAAGTAGCAATAATTTCAACATAGCTTTCCAAACTAATAATAATTTAGGCAAATATATAAAAATAATAAAACCAAACCAGGTAAAAACAATAAATCAGGTGTTTATAGATTGAATTGCAATGACTGTGATAATTTCTACATTGATAGAACACATAGAAATTTTAATATTAGAATATCGGAACATAAACGCAGTTTTGCAAATAAAAATCAGATTCAAATTACGCGAATCATCTCTTAAAAATAATCATTCTTTCGACCCACAGTTTGAAATTTTGCATACAGATAATAAATATTGGAAGGTAGATCTTTGGGAAACTTTAGAAATAAATAAATACAAACACTCAGGTAGACTCATCAATGAACAAGTCGATTTAAGCCCTTCACCTCTATTGAATCTTTTCGGGGAGCAATCTATTCCTTAATTTTATTGGATATACCTGTCATAAATAACCACTTAGGAGGAGTTGACCAATAAGCTTTTAATTACTGAAGAACATTTATAGTTATATTCTCATTTACATTTTTCTGCATAATCATTCGTCTGAAGAAGCTACGGTGTAGTGAAACGCGTTACGAATCGCAATTATTAAGTAAAATTCCTTAAAACACAGTACTTGTTTTTTATTATTAAATTTCCGGATAATTTAGGAAATTATAGGGAGGAACAGGGAGAGCGGTTTCATCAAGATCTAAAAGTGATGAAAGAAAAGTATCAAGGTCGATGGGATTGTCACATGATGGCAGATTACTGCTGGTCTTTGAAAAGGGATTGTCCCCTGAAAAATTATAGAAGAAAAGCTCATAAAAGGCGTTTTATGGAAATATGAAATATATTTTCGACATTTTCCTCTTTATTTACTTCGATGTATCCGAATTTCTCAAAACATGACTGACATTATAAATATATCTGTTATTTTGTTTCTTGTTTCACGATTTTTTATGTAAAATGAAAATAAGGATTTAAAAAGAAATCAGAGCAAATCCTACAAAATCATTGATAGTTTCACGAATTGTGTGCATAAATAGACCCAAAATCATTTTCATATCTAGGGCAACAAAACCATTGTAGACCAGTGTAATTTTTCATGATAACATTAAAATAAATGAAATTAATACCTGTCATTTGATCAATCAGCGATCCCTGTACCGTAAAGAAATCCATAAGCTTGATTAACCCTCCGTCGGGGGCAATACAAAAAATCACAAGAAATGGCGCAATGTATCAAAATGATCACACATGGTATATATGGAAAAAACACAATGTAAGTGAACTGATTTATTGAGAAACTATAAAATGTTGCAGAATGAACTGAAAGATATAAATATTAATGAACGAAAAAAAATTAATTGTTGGAGTGAGCGGTTAGAAAATCAGTATTACACACTCCACAAAAAGTGTCTAAATGGGTCAAACAGACGATTTTTTTACATTTTTTACAGTTGTATTTGGTAAGTTTATGATTATTTCCGTACCCTGCACAATCTTCACATCTTTTTCTCTTCATTCCAGTTGTTTCTGGTTATTCGTGTTCATCATTTCCCCGAATTTGGTAGATTTTCAATTTATTTTGTAAATTCAGGGGCATTCCCAACGTTAGCTCACTTCTTCTTGATAATTGTGGTAAAACAAGTTCATGGGATCATTGTTTCAAGAATTCTTTTCTTCTTAAGACTTTTCTATCATTTCCGAAATAAATGACTTTGGCATTTATACCACTCATATTGAGAATAGCAAAAAAAATTACCATAGGCCAACGTCGGGTATTTCGTGCGACATTGTACGAAGCACACAATTGATCGCATTTCGTTTCATTATAAAACGTGATTATCTCTGGTTTTTTTTTCATCTGTGGTGGTAGGATCTATAGCTCCACTATTGTGTAAGGTTGATACAAGAAGAACACATTTTCCCTTTTTCGGCACATAAGATACTAATGTGCAATTTTTTTGAAAACCAAAGATGCTGTTGTAAATTGGTCTCTCTTTTGTTGACACGAACTGGGAAGGAATTTCCCTCTTATTTTTTCGTAGGGTGCCAACGATAGACAGCTTTTTTTTCTTTTAATTCTCTCAGTGATTTTATACTGCTGAACCAATTATCGGCAGTAATATTTCTACCTGAGCCGAAAATTGGTTGTGATAATCTGATGACCACATCATGTGGTTTGTTGCTAACACAATACTGGCCTTGTGGCTGCGAACCGGCATAAATTTCTAGATTATATAAATAAAAAACTTGTGCATCAACTAGTGCGAAAATTTTTAAGCCATATTTGTTAGGCTTACTGGGGATGTACTGCTAGAAGGCACATCTTCCCCTGAATCCCTCAAGTTTTTCATCTATAACAACATTTTCCCCGGAAGAATAACATTTCTGACAGTTTTTTACGAACAGAGAAAAAATCTCACGTACCGCTGCCAGTTTATCTAGGATTTTTCGTTCCTCGCGTGTGCTCTTGTCGTCAAATCTCAAACATCGGATGATGAATTTGAAGCGTTTAATGCTCATCACTAGGTGAAGTTTTTCTATACCATCGTTCTGACTTCCCCAAAGGTCTTCTAAACTCTGCCTGTTCCCCTTCCAGATACCAATCAGAAATAATAATCCGATAAATGCTTTGAGTTCAATGAGATCAATTGGAGTTGCATCTCTTGCACGTGAAAACGAGGATTTTATACTATCAATGTATTGATTGGTTGATTGGACAATAATTTCCAGGATTTCATCGGACACAAGTTGACTCCAACATTTTAATGGCGTACGCGAGTTTTCGCTTCTCCTTTAACACCTGGCAACCTCTTAGTGATGTTGTGTGCTTGACGACGACCTTCAGGAAAAGCGCTAGAGAATCATTTTGTATCCTTATCTCGTCCCATGTAGTAAGTCTGATTTTCTTGGAAATTTGTACTCTCGATTTCGTCCTCTTCATCACTTGTATCAGATTGTTCAGTCTCGGAATTCTCTTCACGCGTTTCTACATTGTCCTCAGCATCTGTATCACTTTCATCTCCGAATTCTTCTTGACCTTGATCGTCTTCATCATCCCACAATAATTTTTGAATTTCGTCTATATCCTTAGGATTATTCAAATTGAACTTCCTTTTACGATCCGCCATTTCGACTACCTGTTGAGAAAAAACATTGAATATTATGAATTTGATATTAGATGAAAATAATTCATTATTTAACAATTTTGCTTCAAAAAAACAATATACATACTAACAAGATAAGGTTTACAACTCACCTGAGATCAAATTTTGGAATTATCAAGAAATTTCAAAACTTCGCGTATTCGGGCGCAATGATTCAATTTGATATTTTCAAGACCACCGTCGTTCACGAAGGCACGCTAGATACTGAATGTTGCGTATGAGCGGTGCGGGTTATAACTAGAGAAGTCATGAGAGTTGGGTTAAACAATCGCTCCCACTCTAATATTCTGTTGAAAAGTATTTCGGCGATATCATTTTCATATTATGCGCCCGACGGAGGGTTAAATAATACCTCCTGCTCAGCAGCGTCCTTTTTCAGTGCAAGTCATAGGCATGAGGCCCAATGTCGAGTCCTATCATCTCCATTAATTTCAGAATTGCTTTCGAGCAACTGATCGAGGCTGATAAATCGACAATTTGTTTTCCTGAATATATATGTTTTGGCACAAGTCCCCAGAAGGTACTATTAAAAGATTCGTTATTGTTTTGGGTGTTTTTTCCCAAACAGCGATCCGAAAGTTCATCTTTTTTCAAGTCTACGAAAAGAGGCTTCGCGTATTCTTGCACAGGGTCACTAAAGGGCAGTGTTTTATGGTTGAAGTTTTTGCCCTCTTCGACGCTTTGTAGATATTCACACCAGCTCTTGTCGTAATACTGATGCTGCGGTTTTTCATTGGTTGAAATTCTATGATAAAATCCCGCCGGCATTTTTCATGGCTTGTTTGTCATCGAGGTTGTTTTGAATGGCAAGACTGTAAAACAAAAAAATTCCTTTCATAACTTTGCCAGTGAGTTCGGAAAAGCCTCAGGTGGAGTAGTTTGGATTCGGCGTTTCCTTTTAGCTGCAGGTTCTTCCTTTTCGTTTTTCGTTTCTTCTTTTTTTTTAAATTTTTTTATTTCCGGGAGAGTTTTTTTGACATCCTTCAGCCTTCGAAACATTCTTTTTCCCACGTGAAGGACGCATTCTAATTTTTCAATATTGAAGTCCCCCAACAATAAGTTGGGAAATGTTTTTGAATCTCCATCTCCAACATAGCGAGCGTATTTTGAGCCATGTAAATTTTCCAAACGACAAAACATCTCCGCCTGGGTTGTCGACAATGGGTGGATTGAGTAGCCCAAAGTCGACTTCACTGCCGATCCCAAGCCCGGATAAAGGAGGAGGGTTGAAGGGCAAGGTTAGCACCCTACCATTCTATAAAAAATTAAAATTGCTCCAAGAACTGTTACAACAGCCTCGGATGACGGACGGATTAACGATAACAACATAGCAAGTAAACGGTATACACAATTATCAAAAAAGAAAAACGTCATGCGACTAGCATGCTGGAACACTACATCGTGGAACACAAAAGACCAGGAAGTAATATTGGAAATAGAGAAACACAAAATAGACGTATGTACAATTGCAGAGACAAAGAAAAAGGGCATGAGATACCAAAACTACACACTATTTTACAGTGGAGTAGACAAGGACCTAAGAGCTCAAGCGCGTGTTGGTATACTAATGCATAGGAAATTTGAAAACGCAGTCAAAGAGGTAAACTACATCAATCAAAATATACTTCACCTATCCATGAAGCTAGCGGAAAAAAAAACCCATGTTATCAGCATTTACACGCCAGATATAAGTAAACCAAAGAATGAAAGGGAAGAATTTTTCGAAATACTTCAAGACACACTAGACAGAATACCACAAACAGAAAAAATATTTATAATGGGAGATTTTAACTCGAGAATAGGGAACACTCCTCTCCCGGGAATTATGCAGAAGTTTAATGAAGCGGCGACAAACGAAAATGGAGACATACTTCTCGAGATATGTGCACATAATGAACTCCGAATAAATAACACGTACTTTGACCACAAAGAACAACACAAATACACATTCACCAACACAAGAGGACAAAATCTATGATTGACTTTGTGATCACCAATAGGAAATTCACCTACGAGAAATACTTGACGTACGGACACTGACATCAGCGAATGTTGGAACACAGCACGGAATGGTTATCTGCAAGTACCGCCTGTCATATAGAATAGAGAAAAAAAAACCGCCTAACTACATCACTAAATTCAACATTGAATCTTTACAAAACGAAAGTACTAAGAATCTATACCAAACACGACTCGAGGAAAAGATCAACCTTAACCCTATAGTGACACAGACATTCCGCATGGAATAAAGTGAAAAACAACATAATTAACAGCGCAAAAGAAGCCATTGGGGAACGAAGAATCAATATAAACAGTTATAGAAAAGATAAACCATGGTTCACACAGGAAATCAAAGATTTAGCAAAAGAAAAGAAGAACGCATATATCAGATATGTCAATCACAGAACACCAGAAGAGTACCAAAGATATAAAACAGAAAGAAATAGAACAACGAACAAAATTAAAGAATTAAAAAAATATATTGGGAAAGATTTACAAATGACATGGAGCACGACTTACGAGGAGCACAGAAAAAGGTATGGAACATGTTGAGAAACAGGAAAAAACCAATCACCGAAGAACTGCAGATCAATGTAATAAAACCAGAAGAATATTTCCAGAACTTATACCTGGGAGATAATGATAACGGTAACAATGAGGAACGAGAAATCGAACAACAAAACACACTCTACGAAGAAACAGAAAATGACATTATCAGCCTAGAAGAAGTACAACAAGTAATCCATAAATTGAAAAATAGAAAATCACCCGGCCCGGACAACATAAATAACGAACTAATTAAATATGGGGGAACAGAAATAACAAAACTATTCCAAAAAATTGAAAATAACAAGGAGATACCAGAAGAATGGAGAGAGAGCATAACAATACCCATATACTAAAAAAGGCGTGAAGACAAACCCAGCAAATTATAGAGGCATCACACTCCTTAACTCTGCATCGAAATTACTCACTAAAATTCTATCGCAAAAGATATATGACAAAGTGGGTGTGTCTGAAGAACAACAGGGATTCCGACCAAATAGATCAACAACGGATGCAATTTTTATATTGCGGCAACTGGTGGAGAAGTCCATAGAGTTTGACAAACCGATGTTTATATGTTTTATAGATTTGGAAAAGGCATTCGAAAGAATTAGAATGATCACTATCCTTAGAAATAAAAACTTAAGCAATAAATACATAAACATAATCAAAGAACTAAATAACTCTAATAAGACGAAAGTAAAAACTACACAGGGACTTACAAGCGAGATCAAAATTAACGCAGGCATTAGACAAGGTGACAGCCTCAGCCCATGTCTATTTAATTCAATCATGGATGAAACAATAGCAGGTGTTAACCAAATGAACCAAGGCTATAGGATGGGTAAAAAAACTATGAGAATACTGTGCTACGCAGATGATGCTTTACTAATAGCCGAGAATGAGAACGACCTACAACGCCTACTACAAAAGTTCAAAGTAACAGCAGAAAAATATAACATGGTAATATCAACACAGAAAACCCAATCGATGGTAATAGCGAAAGATCCAATTAGATGCAAACTAGTAGTGAACGACCATATAATAGAGCAAGTTTCACACTTTAAATACCTAGGAGTAGAAGTATCGAGCGATAGGCAACTATTACAAGAAGCAAAACAGCAGGCAATGAAAGCATCGAGAATATCTGGCTTCCTGAGAGATGTAATCTGGCGGAATAAGTACATAAGCACAGAAAGCAAAGTCCGAATCTATAAAACCTGTGTGAGACCCGCGATGACATATGCGGTTGAGACAAGAGCTGAGACAACAAAAACAAAACAACTAATGAGGACAACAGAGATGAGAACACTAAGAGCTATAAGAGGTATTACACGCAGAGATAGAATAAGGAATGAGGATACGCTAAGGGAGCTAGGTGTCCAGGATGTGGTGAGGTGGACAAGAGCACGTCGACGCCTATGGAGAGATCACGTAGACAGAATGGGCCCCGAACGTATGGCGAAGTGGGCAAAAACACAAAAACCCAACACTAGAAGACCCATAGGAAGGCCGAAAAAGCGATGGCATGAGTGCTGGAGCTCCGGTTCGCAGCAGGGGCTGTAACAGAAAAACAGGACATCGTCCTATTTAAAGAAGAAGAAGAAGACAAAACATCTCTAACACCCCTTGGACTTCCATTACCCCGGAGCTTCTGTCATAATTTTTGGAACATTCATAGATGTGCTCCGTGTCTTTCCGAATTAAAAATGCGGTTGGGTCCATCAGTTTTTTGTTTACTTCTCATTTCTTACACGTTTTTGACGAGATGAAACAATCCAAAATTTCTCCTGTGTATTTTCCAATTAGAGTACAAATTCCGATGAGAGAAGAAAAACCTCTCTTGGCCCAGGTACCATCGCCGGACACAGTCAATACGCCTTTTGGGAATCCGTGCTCAACGTTCTTCTCGTTTTCTTCTCTTCCAGCTTTTTGAAATATAACTTTAGCCAAACATTCAGCCGAAAAAGCGAAATTTATGCACGCGGTGTAGTACAAATTCTGGTTGAAGCGTCGACCTAGATCCATCATGGAACAGAACAAATTTATGCCGTTGAGTCCATCCCCTAATATGCGGAAAATCAAAACCATTCGCCTGTTGATCTCATAAGTTTTATAGGTACTAGTGCAAGAATTGACCGAACTTGGATGCTGACAAGAACACTGAATTTCAAGTTTTCGAACATACTATGTAACATGGATCAACAAAATGTGTCATATTTTCAAGAAATAACAATTATTATCACAATACAATGTATATCTAAAGCTTTAAAATCTATATTGAGGGCACAAAATTTTTTTTTAGAAGTTCTCAAATTTCAAATTACCAAATACCTCGGAAACTATTCAAGATAGGTATAGAGAATTTTGAACGAACTCACCTTCATTTTCCCCACAAAGTCAAAAATTACACAAAATATAGGCTGTCCCATTCGAAAAATCATAACTTGAGTATTTAACTTCATTATGGAACACTCTATATATATTCTATTAGGTGCGCAACTAAGTTCTTGCTGTTTGTCAAGAGATGGCTCCAGCAAAAAGTGCTGGTTGATTTTTACATATCAAGAACGTCTTGAACAAAGCTTAGACATAAGGTAAACAGACCACTGTGACACATTAGAGATTTTCTTCTTTCATTCGAAGAAAACGGCGGCTGAAGCTCATAGAGAGCTCCAAAAAGTTTACGGATATGCTGCTCTAAGTGAAACAACTTGCCAGGATTGGTTACGTGGCTTGAAAAATGGCGATTTCGATGTGGACGACCGTCCCCGTGAAGGAAGGCCAAAAACTTTCGAAGACGCTGAATTGGGGGCATTGCTCGATGAGGATCGGTGCCAAGCGCAAAAAGAGTTTGCTTCAGCCTTAGTAATTACCCGTCAGGCCATTTCCAAGCGATTGTATGCGTTGGGAATGATTCAAGAGCAAGGAATTTGGGTTCCTTATGATTTGAAGCCAAGAGACGTTGAGCGTTGTTTTTTCGCCTGTGAACAACTTCACCAGCGGTAAAAAAGAAAGGGTTTTCTTCATCGTATCGTAACGGGTGATGAAAAATGGATTCATTACAGCAATCCAAAGAAAAAAAAAACTTGGGGAGTGCCCGGTCATGCTTCTACGTCATCGCCTCGGCCGAATATTCACGCTGCGAAAGTTATGCTGTGTATTTGGTGGGACCAAGTAATATTTATTATGAGCTGTTGAAACTGAACGGAACCATTACTGGAGAACAGTTTGGAACTCAATTGAGGCGATTCAGTAAAGCACTGCGCGAAAAATGGTCACAATACGAGTAGAGACACGAAAAAGTAATTTTACAGTATGAAAAGGCTCGGTCTCATGTTGTCAAACCCGTTAAAACCTACTTGGAAATGCTCAAATGGGAAGTCCTTCCCCATCCACCATATTCCCCAGATACTGCACCATCCGATTATTACTTGTTCGGTTCTATGGCACATGGTCTGGCTGATCTGCAGTTCCGCTCATATGAAGACCTCAAAAGACGAACACTTCTACCGTCACGGTATTCGAGCTCTGCCAGAAAGATGGGGAAAAAGCAATATTTTGAATGATTCATTTGTAATCATTTTTCACAATAAAGTTGTATTTTCATAAAAAGATAACAGCGAGAACCTACTTACGGACCAAATAAAATATTTTAAGTCTGTAGTATGCAAAATGCCGGAATTGATATTTTAAGATGGCCAGCCAGAAGTCCCGACTTGAATCCCATAGAACATCTTTGGGACCACATAGGGTGGCAAATTCAGCAACGTAGGATGCCTTGTAGAACACTCCAACTACTAGAAAATCTGCTTCCTGAAATTTGGAACTCAGTGACTCAAGAGTACATCCAAAATTTGTTTGAGGGGCTTCCGAGACGTATACTGGCAGTAATTAGGGCCCGGGGAGGAAACACTCAAATTTGAAAATGATTAGTAACCATTCGATGCTAGTTGATTGGTCTCTCCGCGAATGTTTCAAGATGGTAGCTTTTTTTAATTTTCCATTAACTCGAAAATTGTTGATATTTTCCATCATAAACTCATCTCTTTTGAATATCTTCTTATTTTACACTTCTGAAAGTTACCAAGCGACTCTTGAATGACCAACCTAAAAGATTATATGGTATTATCGGAAAATTAGGGTGATGCGACAGTTTTTGTGGGGAGTGTATTTGAGACGAACAATTTTAAAGTCATGTCGCTTTGGAACGCAATTACACAACGGAGATGAGGTAAAATATATTTTATATCCTCCTCAATTCGATTTTCACAAACACGACCAGTTTGAACAGGTCATTTTCAAGTGGTCAACTACGGTAAATGAAACTATTCAGTATATGTATATGTAGTATGTCTAATCTTCTGTGGCAAATGTGGTGAGCCATATATATATATATATATATATATATATATATATATATATATATATATATATATATATATATATATATATAAATTTATTGATAACGGGTTAGTAGTCTTGGAACAAAGGAATACTCTTTTTTCATGGCAAGCTTTCGGAAGTATATATTGTTTCCATCTTCAGGCCTCTACAACGAACGAACATCAATGAAACTAAATCATATAAATAAAAATAATCACTTGGAAACCATAAGAATGGCAACTTACAGAAAGTGAGGTTAATTATCCAAAAGTTAGTATGTGATGAAAAACCGAAGTCATGAACTCAAAGGACACAAGACACATCGACAAAGTGCACAATAAAACTCATATATAACATCATCAGGTACAAAATTGAGAAAATTGTCAGTTTAAAAACAACAACAAATCACGTAAAATTCATTTCATTCTGAGGCATGAAACGGCGCAGGAGCGGTCTTGTATAGGTTCTCAAAATGTAATAGACAGAGAATGTCAAACGCTTGTACTTTCAAGAATCAAGAAAGTATGCAAATTATGAAACCATGTCATTCTACAACAATCATTAAACATTTTAAATTAAAAAAGAACAAAGTGTATTAATTGATTGATCAATTATGCGAATTGAGAAGTGGAGAACGAAAACTGAAAGACTATAAAATTATTAAATTAACAAGAATTGGATCAATTGGAGGATTTTTTATTTAAGTCTAATAAATGAATATAAATTGAGCTTAAATTATTCAAATCTGTTTTTTTATTGATTGTCAAAGGTTCCTTCTGAATGGCAACCATCTCCAAAAACAGTCTCTTGTGGTAATTCTTTTCCGCGTCAACAATAGATGCCATTGCATAATTCGGAGTATGATCTTGCTCACTCGCATGTCGGGCCAAAGCTCATCTTTCCGGATGTAATCTCACGTCACTTTTATGCGAACTAATTCGAGCTTGTAAAGTCCTACAAGTATGCCCAATGTAGACGCCGTTGCAGCTCCCACAAGGGATTTTATAGATGACATTGGACCTCTTCAAGAGCGGAGTGCGGTCTTTCAAGTGTGTGAAGAATAGTTTGCCTATGGTTTTTAGAGTGCTTCTAGCAATCTTCACAGTACAGCCTGTATTTCTTATCACATGTATCAAGCGAGAGGTCAGTTTGTCGACTAAAGGAAGGGACGCATATAGTGGGCCCTGTGCTTTCTCCACACTCAAGTTGGTCGTTGTCTCTGGATTTGGAGTTCCCTCCCGGAGATTGATATTTTCTGGTACTACACTATTATGTTTACCGTCTATGATGGAAGAATTGCTATATAATATATAATTTGATGTTTGTTCGTTGTAGAGGCCTGAAGATGGAAACAATATATATTTCCGAAAGCTTGCCATGAAAAAAGAGTATTCCTTTGTTCCAAGACTACTAACCCGTTATCAATAAATTGAAATTTTAGAAGTCGTTATCATTTCCAGCAGTTATATATATATATATATATATATATATATATATATATATATATATATATATATATATATATATATATATATATATATATATATATAATATGTAGGTGAAAAACCGTAATGCAGACGTAATAATTCAGAATTTCACTAACAACATCCCTGCTGAATTTGCGTATTTTAGACGGGAAATCGTTGAGTATTATATTGAAAGATCGATGGGTTGGAGACTGAAAGCATGTAACGCGACGTCATTTCGGATTTTAATTCATCAAATGCTGTCTAGATATCGGCAGACGCATTTGGCACATTTGTCAACATTAAAAATGAAAAGTCGTTTTGTTTGCCGGATCGGAAAATTCAGATTGATTTGTACGAATGTATTTGCACAGCGAGAAATAGTGCACGAAACTAATTTTCATGAAAGTAATTCTATGATTTCTGCGACGGAACGACGGTTTTTTTACGTTATTTGTTATTTCAAAAGGCATGTAACTGTAGTCATCGATTTATACTTTTTCATACTTGCAACGTAAGGTCCCTTTGAAATTCATTGACGTGTATTTGTTTTTCATGCGCGAACACGTTCTGCTTAATTATTCAAGTGTATGAGGGGATACTCTATGACTTCAAGATACTATGTTGAAGGAATAATTACACCATGCTTTTGTTATGATAACCTTCTATGTCACTATTCATGAAAATGAATAAATTATTCTGTGAACTTCAGTCTACCATCGAACTATAACTAACTGGAGCGAGATTCAATTGAGATTTACGTATGACAAGTAATGTAATATTCTCTTAATGTACAAATTGGTTAAATTTCCATGTTCTAGTAAGGCAGCTAAGTGAAATATATTATAGTGGACGTATTCGAAATATTTTTCGGTTTTTGAGTTATGAACTAAACTTTCAAATATTGAGTATAGGTGATTTAGGTATCAATTAAGAGGATTATTTTTATTCTTTCAAAATATATATCACATGTTTATTCAATTTTGTGTTCACTCCTTATAATATAGGGTTTTTTGTTGAAAAATTTAATTTCGGATTGAAGGAAATTATGTTTTGATAAAAAGTAATAGAATGAATCAATAAACAAATTACCTCATGAATTCGAATGCATTTCCATTTAAAATGCAGGAGTTGCAATGAAAGGGGTTCACTGGGTAGTGAAGCGCAATTTACGACCCATCCTTTGGATCACGTCGCTTAGCCTCTCCTACTCAATTCCGACTCTCATCTCCTAGCAATGAACCCTGGAAACCTGAGTAACCCTATCGAGGAAGTTTGGGTATCCAACCCCAGAGGGAGGTAGAGTCAGGGCTAACGAGAGCGGAAGAAATGGTTCTAAGAAAATTCCTAACCTAACAACCTACCCCGTAAAAGACCAGATTGTTATGAAAACTGCACATACGCCTCGGAAAGAGACTGATCTTGAAGTAAAACGACAAGAGCTATGCAATGGAATAACGAATATTGGAACATAGAATGTCTTGAGCTGGTATAGACCTGGAGCCTCAAAGAACGATAGAACAATTGGAGGCAGTGGGAATGGACGTGATGGCTGTACAAGAAATAAGATGGCCGGATAGTGGAAATATGAGAATCAGCTAATCAGTTGTCTTCTATAGCGAAAGCAAAGACGGAAAACATCAATTTAGAACTGGCTTTGTAGTACGGAAATATTTAATAACAAACGTTGTACAGTTTGAACCCATTAACTAAAGCATGTGCTACCTGAGGCTTAAAACAAAATGGTACAACATATCAATCAAGTCCGCACATGCGCCAACAGACCGACAAATAGAGAGCATGCCGAAACATGATATGAAGCTGATCTAAGCGGATTTCAACGCTCAAATAGGCAGAGAACCGAATTTGAGGCAAACAATTGAAACGCATAGCCCACATGCCGTTTCGAACGACAACGGACAAACACTGGTAGAGCTGTCGGCTGCCAAAAATATGCTCATAAAATCCACAATGTTTGAATATAAGCATATACACAAGCAAACTCGGACCCAAAATAACAACGTTACACGAAATCAAATTGACCACATCATTGTAGACGCCAGAAGAGGAAGCAGTGTAATGGAAGTGAGAGGTCTCAGATGTATGGACGGGGACACAGACTACTTCCTGGGGAGAGCAAAGATACGAGCACAAATAACAACACAGAAACCGTCGAAGAATCGGTGGAATCTAGAAAAACTACGCATAGACGAAGGAGAGGAATTCAAGAAACACATTGCGCAAAAAATGAGACAATTAAAGGTGGGAGAGAGAGTGGAAGATCTGTGGAGTCAGATTGAAGAAGTACTTAAAGAGGCAGAGAAAAATCACATTGGAACACAAAATGGGAAGAGATCAAAAGACTGGTTCGATGCAGAGTGTACAGATTAAGTAACCAAAAGGGAACAAAGCAGAAAAGCACTAATACAAAGTAATACTCTAGCAAATCTAGAACATTTACGAGCGAAGACAGGGGCTCCCATGAGGAAGAAGAAGAGATGGTTGACTTATGGTAAACTCCAGAAACTTTTGCAGAGGAGTATCGAAAGTGAAAGGAGGTTTCAGACCCAACTCGGTCATGTCGCTCAAGAAGGAGAAAGGGGATCTGATTCTCGATGAAGACTAGGCGATTGGGGCGTGGAAAACGCACTTTGAGGAACTCTTGAATGTGACACATGTGACATATTAAGAAAGCACATACCTTACTGCAGACCTACCAGTAGGAGAACCTAGCCTTGAAGAAGTAGTGAGGGCAATAAACAAACTGAAGAACTGGAAATCTCCGGGCTTAGACAACATACCCCCGGAATTGCTCAACAACGGAGGCCATGCTTTGCACTCCCAGCTGCATACGTTGATTAAACGTATATGGGAGGAAGAAAGCATACCAACTAAGTAGCAAGAAAGCATTATCATCTCAATTCACAAGAAAGGAGTAAGGACCATATGCACGAATTATAGAGGAAGCTCATTGCTCAATTCAGCCTGCAAAATTATGTCAAATATCCTACTGGATAGGCTGACCCCCTTTATGGAAAACTCTATAGGTGATTATCAAGCTGGGTTCAGAAAAGAATAGATCTACAATAGACCAACTATTTACGCTAAGGCAAATACTTCACAAATAAAAGCGGGGTATCTCCCTCCCAATCTATTGCTTGCGTATGCAGATGATATAGTTCTCGTTCGAAATACAGTGACCACTATCAAAAGCATCTTCAATAGAGTAGAACCAGAAACAAGAAATGTGGGCTTGAGAATCAACGAGAACAAGACAAAGTACATGTGCCTCAACAGACAGGGACGTAGAGATAGGCTAGGACAAAATATAACGATCGAACCTTATAATTTCGAAAGTAGAGTAATTCAAATACCTTGGAGCTATAATAACAGCAGATAACGCCATGACAGAAGAGATAAAAGGTAAAATCCAATCGGCCAACCGATGCGTGTATGCTCTGGAGATGCTTCTGAGATCCAGAGGTATATCTAGAATGCCGGAGCTAAGATTTTATAAGTCGATAATAAGACCTTTTGTCACCTACGGGTGTGAAACCTGGACACTAACCAAAGACAATGAGGAAAAGCTCAGACGGTTCGAGCGTGAGATCCTACGGAAAATTTACTGCCCCCACCACGACACCTCTACAGATCAATACCGTACAAGAACTAATGCGGAACTGAAAAAGCTATACAGAGACATTAACATTATCCAGGAAATCAAGGCGCAGCGGTTGAGGTGGGCAGGTCATGTCCAGAGGATGGGGAACGAAAGGATTATGAAGCTGATTTGGGAGCAGATACTACACGAAAGGAGACCACCAGGACGTCCACGGTTGCGTTGACGGGATAATATAAAAGCAGATATGTCTTAATTGAATATCCCCTCTGATCCAAACCTAATGGAAGATAGCAGTATGTAGAATATTGTGAAGTTAGCAAAGACCCACCCAGGGTTGTAGCGCTTTTTGATGATGATGATGATGAGTTGCAATGCCACTTGCATGCGTTTTCTATATGAATGTTTTCCATATTCTCTGAACAAACCCTAAAATTTTGTTTTAGCTCATTTACATTATTCGTTTTTTCTTTTTACAATAAATTCTCAACATGTCCTCGAAGAAATCTAGGAAAGTCAGATCTGGGGAATAGGCTGGCCATTCTACAGGTTGTGTTAGTGTCGTGTGTACAAAAAGAGTACCAAAAATTTTTCTGCTTAGCAGCTTCATTCTCTCATTGTTATCTTGCACTCCATGATTTCTTCACGAAGACAAGGGTGAAAAGGAAGGGGGATTGGGACTGGAGAAATCTGTTACAATGGAAAAAAAACCAGCAGAAAAATATTTCATCAAAACATACCTAACTCTTATATGTCTAAACTCACTTGAATCTAAGAACTTAACTAAGGCTCCTTTGCTTTATTATTACGACCATGTCCTGTCCTGAGACGATAGAATGTACACTAATTTTTCCTACTTATATCCCTTTTGGAAGGATCCTCTATGAGACCTTCATTAAAAACATCAACTTCCTGCCATTCAGTTTTCCAAAGATCAACAGCGTTCACCCGTGTACGCAAAAAGTCAATCGACCAAATAGGTTTCCTAGATTTCAATCTCAGGTTAGGTAGATTTTGAAGATCGTGTATTTTGGAAAATTTCCTGGAAATGAGTGATACTTATCCCAAGACGATTTGAGAGCTAATTTCCTGCGAATACGGGAAGGAACTATATTACAAATAACCGGAAGCCATGGGGTAGCAGTTGAACTGATACATCCACGTATAACTCTCATAGAACAGTTCAATTGAGAATCAATCTTATTGACATGAGCACTATTCAACCACACCTGACAGCAATATTCTGCTGCTGAATATACTAAAGCTAAAGCAGTAGTTCGCAAAGTAGAGACTCCGGCGCCCCAATTAGATCCAGCTAGTTTATGTAGTATATTGTTTCTTGTCTTCCACTTCTAACATAATTTATCAATATGAAATTTTAAACTCGAAGAACGACCAAGCTTTACACCAAGATATGTTGGAGTGAAATTATGATTTAATAGTGATTCATTGAAGAATACTTTTAGTTGACTATCCTTCTCATGATTATTCAGATGAAAACAAGAACCCTCCGTTTTCGAAGGGTTCGGAAATATACGCAATTTTTGAAGCAAATATTCTAAATCAGAAGTCAGTGTTTGCTCAATTGTTTCGAAGTCATAGTGTCAAAAAACCAAAGCAATATTATCAGCATAAATAAACTTTGTAGAGGAAGTTTCAGGGATGTCAGACATATATAAATTGAAAAGAAGAGGCGCAAGAACAGACCCCTGAGGTAGGCCATAATTTAGAGTGTAAAATCTACTGCTTTTCTCACCGATAAAAACTCGAAGTCTTCTATCAGATAACATAATTTCAATCAACTTCACAATTTTTCCACATTGAACTGATTTGAAGAGTTTATAAACTAAACCATCCTTCCAAACTGTGTCATATGCTGAAGAGAGATCTACAAATAAAGCGCCTATTTTAAGTTTACCCCTTAAATCCTATCTCAATGAAAGTGGATAAACCTAAAACCTGATCAGAACAATTCCAATTCCTCCCTGAAAAGTGGACAGAGCTCTGTCAATGATTGGTTCTAACCTCTGATGAAGAAGTCTTTCTAAAATTTTGAAAGAAAGAGAAAGTAAGCTGATAGGTCGATAACTACTAGGAAGTTCTGGATTTTTCCCAGGTTTGAGAATGGCAATAACTTTAGCCTTTCTGAATTCAACGGGAATACTACCTGAGTTGAGTATGTCATTGTAAAAGGATAGTAATCACTTTTTAGCGTTATTTCCTAGATGATAGCATCCCTCCTCCTTTTATGTAAGATTCGTTTCATTCTATTCCTGTCATATCTACTAATATTCACACTTTTAGTGACACTAACAAGCCTAGATGCTACAGAATTCGGATTCATATTAGATGGAGTTTCTGGAACAACAACAAATGCCAGGAACTACTAGAATGACGAAAATTCATACCATTCATCAACTCATTCCATTCATTCTTTCTGCTATCATTCAAAGAACTAAGGAGTGCTTTCTTTCTTCGAATTATTCACATAGGACGACAGGTAGATTTCTTAGAAATTTTCAAACTTCAACAAACTCTCCATACAGATAATCTTATGAACGACCAGAATGGCTGGCTTATTCGTCCATATTGATATCTTTTAATGATAGTTGCTTTTATCATAATTCGTTTATTACATCTCGTTTGCACCCTTTTTAATTTTTTATCTACCTGCTTATGTTTTCATGTATATCAACTCAAGTTCCATACTTGTTGTTTGCTGAAGATGGTCGAGAGACCGAAATTGTAATCCTGATTTTCAATAAATCTCTTGTCATAGTGTACTACATAGTTTAATTTCTTATTATCATTAAGACAGATATTTTCATCAGAAAAAATTTCTTAAATGTTTAAGAAGTATCGTAACTCATTTTGTAAGCCTTTTTAAGATTAATATCAGCATGTCGAGTTGAAAAAGGGTACCGGACCATATAATCCATCCAGTTGATTATACAACTCTACTCAATCAAAAAGTTTCACATCAACACCCATTTCCATTTTCAATTTAGATGGCAACACATGTGCGTAAGAGCTTACAGTTATCAACTCGAGAATTGTACCCCTGAATTGCAGATATTCATTACTCGAATATATTCTATGACTGACTGGGGGAATCCTACACGTTGACAATTAAATCTCTCTAATTATAAAACTGTTTACGCCATGTGCTTCACATAAAACAAAAATGGAAATCACTATTAATTAATATTTTTCAATCCACCCAGATGTTCATTTACCCTCTTCGTTCGAAGTACAGTGAACCTCCTGAATATCCAAGATTCCACAGATTTTCTGGTCTGTAAAACACAGACAATCGGCGCATAGAACTGGGAATTCCAATAATAATTTATCAGCGAAATACCGACTAGGTATTAATTTCGTATTAGCCAGCAACTGCACTGCAACATTTCCGACAATATTATAATTCCGCCATTGTTGCATTGTTGCCAACATAATCAGCAGAAATTCAGCCAAGTTGGGAGTCGGAGCTCCGATATTGGGGATTTTGGTTTTCATTTCAATCATTTCGGCGGTTTGACTTGAAATAACTGAGGTAGAACGGATCCGACCGTTGTTCAAGTTGACGCCGAGTAATCTCCACTACGAAATGGGAAAACTAAATTAACGTTGTCGTTTTATTTTCTGTATTTTCGTGAATTCGACAGTTCAGTGAATGATTCATTCGGAACTGGATTGAAATTGACGATAACATTAAAAGGTATAATGTGAAAATTGAATGGCTCAATATCATTTGAATTGTGGAGGCCGTTACTTGATGTAGATCCATGATATAAATGAGATAAAAAACACAATGTTTAACTTTAATCTACACTTTATTTGAAAAAATTCGACGACGTTTCGCTGACACAGCAGCTTTATCAAGAATGAAAAACAGATGAAGAGTATGGTATTATAAACAAATCGTAGAACAAGTTGGATGAATAACAGGAAAATCCACACCGAGCCATTGTACAGTTAGTATAAAAGGTAATAAAAACTAATTAAACAAGTTAAGTAGGGGTGAATAATTCACATCTACCTGTTCATTCAAAAGCTTGTCCGAATAATTGTATCTATTTATTTCTAATGCTTCTAGGAGATCTTATTTTGAACTTTTGATTTTATATGTAATATGTCAAAGTTTTATTGAATGAATGGTTTTCTTTTATTAGGTGGTTTGAATAATTTAAACCAGATTTATTTTTATCGAAGCTACGTTTATGTTCAGATGTTCTTATGCCAAAACTCCTATAGGTCCTACCGATATAAATTTTATCACAAGAACCGCAATTGAGTTTATAGATTTCTGATTTACTTGATTTTTCAACACGAGATTTATTATTTTTAATATGTTTACCTAAGTTATTAGAAGTTTTGAAAGTTATATTAAGATTTTGTTTGACGAGAAAGGATTTAATATTTGTACTTGCAGAACCGCAGAATGTTAAACTGTTGAATATTTTATAGTCTTTATGAATAGGATATACTTCATTTATTGCTTTCTGATACAGTTTTTTACGAATGATTAAATCTATCATATCCGGGTTATATGAATTATTAATGGCTATCTGTTTGATGATGTTTAACTCTAACTCTATCTCTGGACAGAAGATATGGATCAAATCAGAATGCAAGATTTTGTTCCACAAACGAGACATCTACAATATTTATCTCAAGGTAATTCATACCGAGTTATTGTACAGACTTCATCCACTTGAATTCGATTCATTAGATTACAATAATAGATTCAAAATTAGATCAATAATACATAATAAATATACCATCCAATACCGCAAATTAAAGTTTCTCGTGTCACGAAAACCGAAACCTACTCCACGTAAAACTAAATTTTCTGACCATCAATTTTTGATAGATTAATTAATCTTTCTGATACTAATTTCACAACTGATGAAACAAATCTCTTGGAGAAAGGTTTCAAACACGATATTAAATCAAACAAGATAAAATCTGATTTAGAGGAACTAGATACTGAAATTTCTCTGAAAAATATTCCTCATAACACTCACCTTAAATATTTAGCATCTAAGATTATAAAAATGAATCATTAGCTGACTTTAAACCGAGTAAAGAACAAAATATTTCAAAGGCCATCAAACAAAAATCTCAACTAAATCAAGTTATTTTTACAAAAGCAGATAACGGTAATACTGTTATTGCGTTAAATAAAAATGACTACCTATTTAAAACTCTAAATTTCATTTCGTCCGGAAACTATACAATTTCAAACAAAGATCCAACTATTAAACTCCAGAAAATATTAAAATTGCAATAAAAGATGCAAAATCTTTAATTAAAGCAATAGATAAATACAAATTAATTTTACCTAACCCTCAACCACCTCAACTGTATTCACTCATTAAATTGCATAAAGTAAATAACCCCGTTAGACCAGTCGTATCTTACATTACAGCCCCAGCCGTGAAATTGTCGCACTACCTTATAGATATCATTAAAAATTATTGTTCATTCAAATCAAAATTTTCTATAAAAAATTCTTTCGAATTGATAAATAACATAAAAAACGTTAACCTACCACCTAACGCAAAACTTATTTCGTTTGATGTTGAGAATTTATACCCAAGTGTTCCTCCAGGTGATGTCAAAATATTAATCGAAAACATGTTGAATTCGAATCATGTTAACCACATAATTAAATCAGAAATATTGAATCTGTTGGACGTTTGCATTGAACAACATTATTTTCTTTCAACAACATCTATTACAGTAGTGAAAATGGTTTGATCATGGAAATCCTTTGAGTCCACATTTAGCAGAGATTTTTATGAATAATATTGAACAGAAAATTCATACACATCCACTCATTTCCAAATTTCTTTATTGGTATAGATATGTTGACGACATCTTAGTATGTTTCATTGGAACTACTCGTCAATTTGACTTATTTCTTAATTTCATTAATTCCATCCATTTGAACATTAAATTCACGATAGGAATTGAACAGAACGATTCCATTAATTTTTGGACTTAAAAATCACTGAACAAAATAATAATCATGTTTTTCGGTCTTTCGTAAACCAACACATACTGATACAATTATACATAACTACTCATTACATCCAATTCAACACAAAGTTGCAGCTTTAAACAGCATGGTACATCGGTTACTCAATTTACCTTTATCAGTAGAAGATTATAATAAAGAGTTAAACATCATCAAACAGATAGCCATTAATAATTCATATAATCCGGATATGATAGATCTAATCATTCGTAAAAACTGTATCAGAAAGCAATAAATGAAGTATATCCTATTCATAAAGACTATAAAATATTCAACAGTTTAACATTCTGCGGTTCTGCAAGTACAAACATTAAATCCTTTCTCGTCAAACAAAATCTCAATATAGCTTTCAAAACTTCTAATAACTTAGGTAAACATATTAAAAATAATAAATCTCGTGTTGAAAAATCAAGTAAATCAGGAATCTATAAACTCAATTGCGGTTTTTGTGATAAAATTTATATCGGTAGGACCTATAGGGTTTTGGCATAAGAACATCTGAACATAAACGTAGCTTCGATAAAAATAAATCTGATTCAAATTATTCAAACCACCTACTAAAAGAAAACCATTCATTCAATAAAAACTTTGACATATTATATATAAAATCAAAAGTTCAAAATAAGATCTCCTAGAAGCATTAGAAATAAATAGATACAAACATTCGGACAAGCTTTTGAATGAACAGGTAGATGTGAATTATTCACCCCTACTTAACTTGTTTAATTAGTTTTTATTACCTTTCATACTAACTGTACAATGGCTCGGTGTGGATTTTACTGTTATTCATCCAACTTGTTCTACGATTTGTTTATAATACCATACTCTTCATTCTGTTTTTCATTCTTGATAAAGCTGCTGTGTCAGCGAAACGTCGTCGAATTTTTTCAAATAAAGTGTAGATTAAAGTTAAACCTTGTGTTTTTTATCTCATTTATCTCATGGCTCAATATCACACAAATAGATGAGGATATAAGGAACTGAATTCAATTGAATAGATTTCAATAATACATTCATCAATAACACTGGACAACAAAATAGCACTTTTTGTTTGATGAATGACTTATGTCACTTATTCGTAGTGTAAAAGTAACGATAAAAGGCGTATAAGTCGACAAGAATATCATTGCGGTTGAAAATTTTGTAAGATGCGCGAAAAACAAAATAGATAGCAAGTGGAAGAAGTAAAATGAATTATACGTTCTGCAATGTAATGTCAAATAGCTATCAGGGTCGACGTAAGGGTTTTGTGAGAAAATTATCCCTCTTAGGTAGATGGCATTTCAAGGTACTCGATCATTTTAATTTCTATTACAAAGAAGTGAGTCACAGACTCATCACCAGTTAGACTACAGAAAATTTTCGAGGCAGGGGTTTTTCTAACTGATCCTTCATAATAGGTACTACTGTTTTCTCCTTATAATTCAAATTTTCAAGAATAGCTGGATTCTGTACAATACGATAAAATTTAGTAATTGAATCAATAGAGATTTGAGGCAAAGGATTAGTAACTATGTTTTTCCTAAGTACCTAGTATCTTGTCAGTTTAATAATACAAATTCACTAAAAATGGTGAAAACTCTATTTATCTAGGTAATTTCTGCAAACAATTCAAATATGAAACACAATGTGAGTTAAAAACGAAAATATAAAATTTTCTGTCAGACAGTTCTGAACTACACTCGGAGGCAAAATTAGCGGAACACTCGAAAATTTAACCAAATTCGAAGTCCGATATTTTTCCTAATTCTCAACCGATTTAGATGATTTTTTTGGCAAGTTATAGAACAACTCTTCTGCTTTGTAGAAATTTTAAGAGAAAACAAAAAAAATTTGAAAAAAATTTTATACGGGGGCAAAACTAAAAGTGTTTTTTTTGTCAAAAATTCGTAACACCCTGTGGAATTTCGTGGTCCGAGTTGAAACGTACAATATCATGGTCTGTCAAGACACATCTTCCTACAGTAACGCCCTTCTAGTTTTATGCATTTATCTCTTGTTTTACAAGAGATATCCAATTTGAAGCGAAAAGTCACAAATTTCAAGAATTTATTTTTAATCTGGCGTAGGTGCATATCATCGGAGGTTAGCCAAAAAATAAAATCAAAATTAGAGAAGCGGAAATCTAACGAAATGAAAATCTTTGAAATTCACTGGCCAATTTCACGCTCCGGGAGAACTCGAAGTACACTGGAAAAATCGTTGATTTTGCACATTTATTTTTGAATTTTTTTGTGTGACACTCTATAATAATTATCATTCCTGTCCAAAATTGAGAGCAGGTGTGTATCCTGGCGATACGCTCGTGAAATGAAATGAACATGTTGAGAAAAATGTTCATGATGACCCACAAAAAGAAAACATTTGATTTTAGTAGCGAGTATGACCCCCCGCGCTCTTATTACAGCGCTTTTGCATACTCCCAATGATGTTGTCTATCATCTGTTGAGGTATGTTATCCCATTCTTCCAGCAAAGCCAATGTCAGCTCTTCAACGTTACCTGGATTCCGTTGTCGAACCCTTCTTCCAAGAATGTCCCAAACATGTTCGATCGGGTCTAAATCCGGTGACCGCGACGGCCAGTCCATTCGTGTGATCCCAACTTTATTGAGATATTCTATCACTATGCGCGCAGTATGAGGGCGCGCGTTATCGTGCATAAAAGGGAAATGTTCCCCTATGTAAGGAGCAAAAGGCACAACATGGGGCTCCAAGATTTCTGTTATATACCGATGGGCATTAAGTGATCCATTGCCAATAATCTCCAGTTCTGTTCGTACTCCCAAGCATATGCCACCCCATATCATAACTGACCCTCCACCGTATTGCTCAGTTCCTGCGAAGTTCACTTGATTGTACCGTTCCCCTCGATGCCTCCATATTCTATCTCTACCATCCACGAAATTCACACAATATCGGCTCTCATCACTAAATAAAACTCGTCTCCACTGATTGATTGTCCATGCTACATGCTCCCTAGCAAACGCCAATCTTGCTACCCGATGGGCTCTATCGAGTCTTGGTGTTCTTGCTTGCGCGTATGATCTCAGACCAACTTCATTTAATCGTCTTCTGACTGTCCTCACACTGACGTTAATGTTATCCACTGTGAAAGGTTACGTGCCTGAACAGCAGTAAGACGAGGATTTCTTATGGTTTGATTGACGATGAAACGGTCATGTATAGCGCGGGTTGCCCGATATCTTCCTTGTCCTCGCCTCCTCACGTACAATCCAGTTTCCCTGTAACGTCGGTAGATTCGATGGATAACCGACGTCGGGACACCCAACATGGTACCGACTGAGCGGTAGGTGCGCCCTTCCTCGATCAATGTAACTGCCCTTGCTACTGAGGTTGGTGGTAAATCTCTCATTCTGAATGAAAAATACCGTTTCGAATCGTAAACAGTAAAAGAATCACAAAACACCGCAACCGATCGAATTTGTATCAAATCAAAGAATGGAAAACTCTCATTTAAACAAGTGCAAATGTGGCCATATACAAAAAAAACGTGTGTTGTATTTCATATTTGATAAAAAAAGGTGTGCACATGTGTAAATGAAAAGTTTTATCAATGGTCCCAGAATTCGGTTGTGTATTTTAATACCTACCGACTGTTATCTCCTATGAATTCGTAATTTTCACCAAATTAACCAAATTGTCATCAATAACTAATGCAATTCGAACATAAAAATCGCAAACGACAATTTCGACACGCCTGAGTGATAATAAGAAAATTCCAAATTGATGGACGAATTTTAATGACAATTTCTTGATTCAATGGAATTTCTCCACAATGGTGATTTTCCACTTGAAATTAAATATATTTTGCAAAAATAGAGATAAACGCATGAAACAAGAAGGTCGTTACTTTAGGAAGATGTGTCTTGACAGACCCTGATATTGTGCGTTTCAACTCGGACCACGAAATTCCACAGGGTGTTACGAATTTTTGACAAAAAAAAACCTTTTTAGTTTTGCCCCCTTTTAAAATTTTTTTCAATTTTTTTTTGTTTTCGCTTATAATTTCGACAAAGCAGAAGAGTTGATCTATAACTGCCGATAAAATCATCTAAATCGGTTGAGAATTAGGAAAAATATCGGACTTCGAATTTGGTTAAATTTTCGAGTGTTCCGTTAATTTTGCCTCCGAGTGTAGAAGACTTACTGTTGCTGTTACTCTTGTCTGCTTGCAAAGTTATTATAGAATTGTTGATAACGTCATCCAGCATAGGTTCTTGCTCCATAGAAGATTGTTCAATTTTCTGCGTATTGTCGAATAATGATTCCCACTGATCTGGAGAAAACGAAGACAAAAACTCAGCTCATAGTTTTTCCACATTTCTCATTGAGAAATCAACATTCCTGTTAGCTTCATTAATTTTCATGGCTGCCCAAACTTTTTCAATCGGGCTTAAGTGAGGATGGTATGAGGAAAGTTAATAAATACTTCCTAAATTCTTCGTCCGAACTATATTATTATAATGGGTTGTCACATTATAATAAAGTATGTACATGGTTCATATAATGAATTCTTGCATCATTGACAACTGTTTCCCTAATTTATGGAAAGAAGCTGTAGTATGCCCAATCGCTAAATCTCACTCACTAAGCGATTATGAAGATCTAAGTTTTTGAGAAAGTTTTGTTTAACCAGATGATGGAACATTTGAATGGTTTGGGCGTAATTTCCGAGGTTCAATCAGATTTCAGGGCAGGTCATAGTTGCACAACTAGTTTACTAAAGATCACCGATGATATTCTGATAGCTACTGATCTCGGCTGTATAACTATAATGGTCTTATTAGACTATTCCAAAGCATTTGATACCATCTTGCTATGATATACTTGTAGCGATTATGTCCTTCGTTGGCTTTCCTGGAGGTGCAACAAATCTCATCAAAACAGAACAAACGAAGATCTGCGACTGTCTATCTAGTACTTTGCCTGCTATTGTACCCCAGGGTAGCATTTTAGGTCCTCTGCTCTTTGTGCTTTATACTCACAGTTTTCGACGCTATTTGAAACATTGTCAAGTTCATTTTCATGCTGATGATATGCAACTTTATCATAGTTTCGAAGACGCCGTTAGTAAGGTACAAGAAGCTCTTGATAGTATCGTTAGAGTATCCGAGGTTCATAGATTAAATATTAACCCTAACATGACCAAAGCTATTCTATTCAGCAATGAAGTAACGTGTAATCATTTGAGAGATATCATGAGGCTATCTATCGGTGGGGAGTACATCTTGATTGTAGTCAGTTCTTAACCTGGGTCTCTTTATGGATAATTCATTTAGATATCCCTCACAAATTTCCAGTTGTATTCGTAAATCTGTGAGTTCTCTACGTCTTCTGTATCCACATGAACTATCACTGCATATAAAATTGAAAATATCCTTATGCAATACCCTTGTGCTATCGAGTTTCAATTATTGCTCGCAAGTTTATTATTCTTGCCTTGATCAACAAACAATGTACACTATTCAGAAGATTCAAAATTTCTGTTTGCGTTACATTTATGTGTTGCGGAAATCTGACCGAATAAGTCACAAGTTGGTGATACGGAATGAAGATTTTGAGAAGTTCTGAAAAACCTTCCAAATAGTCGATCTTTTCCATATTTTGACTTTATGAACATATGTTGAGATAATTTCGAACTGAGTAATTTCAATTAAGTGAAGACTTAGCTCTGAGCACAACTGATAAAATCGCAAATGAATCTTTTCTTGTGAAGAAATTTCGATACACCTTGAGAGTTTTGATGTTTGAGTTCCATTGAACAGCAAAGAATCTAATTTTGTGATGAAATTTGCATATTTCAATGTCTGAATTTTATCAACAGCATGTTTATTGCAAGAAATACCTAAACCTCACACTAATTTTGAAATTTTCTGAGAAATCTCCATCGGATTTTTGAAAAAAGGGATCGTTGTCAAGCTTATTCGAGTGGGAACAAAACACGTGAAAAAGATACAGGGTGTTACATTTGAAAAAAAAAAAATTTTCATGTTTGAAAAATTTCATTTTCGCCGAGTTACTAGGAACACTTCGTATGAACAAAATTTTTTTTCTTCATTTGATAATAAGGTACAACACTTTTACCTCAAGAAAAAAAATATCATGCGTAAATTATGCGAAATGAGGCATTTGAGAACATTTGAAAAAACTTCCGAATTCCCGAAATTATCGATATTTTAATTAATTTAAAATCTATCGATAGTTGTTTGGGCACAAAACAGATATCGTTGAAGAGAGCATCTGAATTGTAATCAGAATATGATAAAAAATACAGTGCCATTCAAAAAAAATTAAAATCTATGTTTGTCCCTGGAGCAAAATGGAACACCCTGTATGTACGAAAATAATTCTAAGGAATGTACACATACTTATAAAACAATAATATATATATATATATATATATATATATATATATATATATATATATATATATATATATATATATATATATATATATATATATATATATATATATATATATATATATATATATACAGCGTTTGCAGCTTTATGGTTACCGCTTCTCGCATCTTAAAGACCATAGCCTCCGATCTCCAATCAAACAGAGGAAAGATTGCCGAGAAGAATTTTTGAATGGGTTCCAGCCAGGAGAAGAAGAAGAGGGAGACCTAGAAAAAAAATGGATGAAAGACATAACAAACAGAAGGATACAACCAGTTTTCTTAGTTGCTCATGAAAATATCTAGCAATAGGGGGCTAACAGACGTTCCCAGGGGAACCAAAATTTCAAAAGGGAAATAAATATCATAAAAAGAAAAAGAATGGCCTTCAACAACAGTATACCAGCCTTTTTCATAAATAAAATCATTAGATTCAGAGAACAAAATCGAAATTCGAGAAAAACCCGAAAATAGGCATCCCAGCTTCAATTATGTTGGCCCAGTACACATAATATAACATTATTTTTCAGAATTCAAAATAACCACCACATTCTTAAGCGATCCCAATACTTTTACTTTTCAATGAAAAACGGAAAACAGATTAACTCAAACAATCTGGTATTTACAAGATCAAATGAAACGAATACCCTTCAACTTATGCAGGCCAAACATATATAAATTTTGAATGCAGGTTCAAAGAACATATATATTCAGACAAGAAATCCCCTATCTTTGAGCATATTCAATCAATAAACCATGCAATAGGTTCAGACAATTTCAAAGTCCTTCGCAAATGTAATCATGAAGAATGAATCTGTTGGAAAATTTGGAAATTTATAAACTCAGGGAAACTCCACATTATACTTCTTCTGAGAGCCAACTTGAAATCAATAATTCTCCCCTGATTAACATTTAAGGAAAAATATATCTTGTAATCATCTTTGTACCTTGTTGGTATTAAGCACTAGAAAATCACCGAAGGGTCGAAACCAGTATTGCCAAATAAACGTGAAAAACTAACAAAACTGTTTTTTCTCTTTTAAATTTTGAAATGGATTTCCACAAAATATGTAATCATATCATCAAATAAATTTTCTTTCTGTCTGAATTATTATTTCGTAAGAGAAATAATAGGACACAAGTTCATTCTACCATAATGATGTATAAAACTGCTAACTTTATTAAGCCCCATGCTCATTACAATGTGACAATATTTCAAAGTTAGTGAATACTGTATGATTAGAGATTGCACGCGTCTAGGCCATAGACGCCGGTCCCTGGTGATTTCCAAAGTAAACTATGCATAGAACATCGATGACATACTACACAGCCGAAACGTGTGTCTATTTTAACACACAAAGGGATAAGTCTCCAAAGACCTATAAATCTATGCCGATCAATGCCTTATTATTATCATACGGTATACTGGCCCACTGACTAGTATAATGAACACCCCGCTTTGTAACTATGGATGCGTGAAGGGGGTAGCTGTCACCCCACTGCGCGGAACTACCCTAGCTCAATATTTTTTCCATAGGGTGCACTTCGGTATACGCCAAATAGAATCAGATGGATTATTTTTTCAATTTATGTTGTATAACATATGCTTGAAGGAATATATTAAGATTTAATTTTTATTATTTATTTATTGAATGATTATTATTTACAATTTCACAAATTTCAAAAATTCTGATGATTGAGTAATGACGCATGATATTAGTCTAATTTCATGACGATTTCAAATCCGTGATTAGAACTTCTGTATTAGCTTTATAGTCGATATGATAAAGTCGTAGAGTAATGAATATTTAGGTGACAGTATGGTCATTCCCATCAATTATATTGTTCTTACCAGGTTGTTCAACAAGTTTTGTCGTTCGATAAGAGAGGGCATTGCTACTAGTCCAAATTTGTTTTTGTTTTGTTGGTACATTCTTCATATGTACGTATGTGAAGGTTCAGTTCAATCTGTCAATTCATTCTTTGTTCACAAGCCATTTAGTGTCGCCGTGCGACAGTATTTTCGTACAATGGAAATAATTGAATATCGTGGAGTGATAAAATTTTTATTTTAGGAAGGTGTAGCACCAAAAGAAATTGACGAACAAAGGTTAAGAGTGTATAATGATTGTTCACCTACAATTAGAACAGTAGAAAAATGGGTTGCTGCATTTAAACGTGGTCGTATAAGCCTTGAAGACGATCCACGTGAAGGACCGTAAAAAAGCGCATCAACACCAGAAATCATAGCCAAAATGCAGGATATGGTTTTGAAAGATCGTCGATTGACTGAGAGGGATTTAATGGAGACTCTACACATCTCATTAGGCTGTGTGAGCCATATTTTAAGTGAAATTTTGGGTTTAAGAAAGCTGTACGCACAATGGGTGCCGCATTCGCTAACAATGGAACAAAAACACATTCGAACGCGACTTTCTCAGCAACGTTTGGAGCGTTTTAAAAAGGATAAAGTGTATTTTGAGCGTCGATTCATCACTATGGATGAGATTTGGGTCTATCACGATGATCCAAAATCAAAACAAGAGGCTAAAGAGTGGTGTGAACCTGGTTGTTCAGCTTCGAAACGAGTTCGTGTCTGGAAATCGGCCAAGAAGGTTATGGCATCAATTTTTTGGGATGCGAACTGAATTTTGTTTGTAGATTACTTGCAAACTGGTAAAACAATTAATTCTGAATATTATTGCAACCTTTTGGACCAGTTGAAAGAAAAAATTCGTAAAAATTACCCGGTTTTAGAAGAAAAAAACCTTTTTCATCAGAACAATGCACCGTGTCACAAGAGCAGTTTGACAATGGCTAAAATCCATGAATTAAAGTTTGAATTGTTGGAGCATCCACTGTGTTCACCAGATTAGCCCCCAGTGATTTTCATTCGTTTACAGATCTCAAGAAACTTATGCGTATCAAGCGTTTTTCATCAAATGAAGGGGTCATAACGGCTGTTGAAGCGTATTTTGCAGACCTTTCGGACTCTCACTTCAGGGATGGGATATAAGATTGGAGGATCGTTGGAGCAAGTGTATTAATGTTCAGGGAGATTATACCGAATAATAAAGTGTATTTTGAACCATAACATTGTGTTTTTCTTATCGAACGACAAAACTTATTGAACAACCTGGTACATACTATAATCCGGGCTACCTCGGTATGATGCTGACAATTCAGGTGGGTTTCATCTTTATTTTTCTCTAAAACTCATAAGCTCCTAGTTGAATAGTTATTAACTGATATGGAAATCATTTTCATCTTACACAATAACCTGTATATGAGATCATTATAGATGTAAATCATTAACGATTTACAGTGAACAAAATAGTTTTGATTAATCAGTAGTACACAGGTACCACCACCCTCCAGGTATGTTGAGATAAATGTTCACTCGGAGGGCTAAAGCGTATTATTAATTATTCTCCAAATTTAACCTCAAGAAAGGTAATTATTTAATAGATATATATTAAGAAGAGTTCTTGAAGTAGTATTATCATTTGTATACATCAGTTAATAGTAGGTGAAAGTATTTTGTTCATTTCACAAATGATGCGATAGTCAGTTCATCCTCTGAAGAGAGTTTTCCGTCACCCTGGTTTTTCCTTGAAGCTGAACCCAGCATTTCGATTCTTCAGAGCATCTATCATGGAAGTATCTTTGAAAAACAGGAAGGTCAGCAACCTACAGACTTTGAATCAATGCTGGAGATCACCCGTGATTTCCGAGTGATCCATGAGACGTATTGCTCTTTTCTGGACACTATCCAATAGATGTAATGAATGTTTGGGTTTGTTGTTGATTGCATCTTCTTCGAGTAAAAATTGTCCAAGTTCAACCGGAGCCCCTCTGATGTCTTCTCCAAGTTTGAATTCATTGATGTGCTCTGTTGGTATCTATGTCATTTTGACTTCTCAGTAGTACACAGGTACCACCACCCTCCAGGTATGTTGAGATAAATGTTCACTCGGAGGGCTAAAGCGTATTATTAATTATTCTCCAAATTTAACCTCAAGAAAGGTAATTATTTAATAGATATATATTAAGAAGAGTTCTTGAAGTAGTATTATCATTTGTATACATCAGTTGATAGTAGGTGAAAGTGTTTTGTTTATTTCACAAATGATGTGATAGTCAGTCCATCCTCTGATGAGAGTTTTCCGTCATCCTGGTTTTTCCTTGAAGCTGAACCCAGCATTCCGATTCTTCAGAGCATCTATCATGGAAGTATCTTTGAAAAACAGGAAGGTCAGCAACCTACAGACTTTGAATCAATGCTGGAGATCACCCGTGATTTCCGAGTGATCCATGAGACGTATTGCTCTTTTCTGGACACTATCCAATAGATGTAATGAATGTTTGGGTTTGTTGTTGATTGCATCTTCTTCGAGTAAAAATTGTCCAAGTTCAACCGGAGCCCCTCTGATGTCTTCTCCAAGTTTGAATTCATTGATGTGCTCTGTTGGTATCTATGTCATTTTGACTTCTCAGTAGTACACAGGTACCACCACCCTCCAGGTATGTTGAGATAAATGTTCACTCGGAGGGTTAAAGCGTATAATTAATTATTCTCCAAATTTAACCCCAAGAAAGGTAATTATTTAATAGATATATAACCCCAAGAAAGGTAATTATTTAATAGATATATATTAAGAAGAGCTCTTAAAGTAGTATAATCATTTGTATACATCTGTTAATAGTAGGTGAAAGTGTTTTGTTTATTTCACAAATGATGTGATAGTCAGTCCATTGTTTGAAGAAAGCATCATCGATCATTGATGATACCCTGTAATTTTCAGTGTATTTTGTACAGTGGGGCAGATCTTCAATCTGCAACTGATAAAGAGATGACTGGAGTATGGAGCCTTGGGGTACTCCTGCATTAATTAATCTAACCTAACCTAACTCGAAAAGATTCTCTCGTTACACTATCAACTATCACCTGAATCGATTTACTAAATAAAAATCTACTAATCCAATCACGCGATTTTTCTAGAAGTCCATATGCGATTATGATAATTATAATGTAGTATTTTGAAACCTTGTCCCACGATCTCCAGAATACTGTTTGGCGGTCACTTTTCAGTCCTACAGATGATGCTGATATTATGTGGAATAAACTTCACTCCACATTGATATCGCTAATAGACAGACATTCCCAGGAAAAGACTTCTCGCACGAATCCTCTCAAACCATGGATTAACTCAGAGCTTTTGTCGCTGATAGAACACAAAAATCGCATGTGGAAGAAATATAAACGCACTAATAACCCTGGAGACTTTTTGAATCATAGAAATTTTTCCAACCAAGTATCTCTTGCTCTGCGTTCTGCACGCCGCCAGTACGAGGAATCGATTGCTGCTTCCGATAACAACAGAAAACTTTTCAAATTTATTCGTACCAATTTGCAGTCGAAGGTAAGTGCTTCCCTGTTACGGAAAAATGATGGGAGTATATGTGAATTTGACACTGAATCGGCGAAGGTTCTGGCGGATGCACTTTCTAGCTGCTTCACATCTGAGCCAGAGATCGAGCAGATGCCGGGTTCTGCTACGACACCACTGGACAATAAATAAAGTTCAATCCAGATATAGTGAAAAAGCACCTTCTCAAGCTCAAAAATCATTCGTTCCCAGGACTTGACCACCTCAGTTCGTTCTTCTTGAAGAAATTTGCCGATGTACTTTCACATCCGTAGGCTAGTATTATGAAAACGTCCTTCGAGAGCTCCAGCGTTCCTTTAGGTTGGAAAAAGTGAAGTGTCATTCCCATCTACAAAAAAGGTGATAAACTCGACCTGTATAATTATAGACCAATAAGTCTTTTGTCTGCTGCATCGAAAGTTATGGTATCAATAATGGTTGAAGCGATGACAGAGTTTATTACAAAAAACTCCATCATACCACCAGAGCAACATGGCTTTGTTAGGGGAAAATCGACTACTACCAGTCTGTTATCTTGCCTTAACGACTGGACAAACGCCTACGATCATAGAACACCTACCGATGTAATATATCTCGATTTCGCAAAGGCTTTCGACAGAGTCACAGCTAAGAGATTAGTGTATAAATTAAATATCGTAGGTATTCGTGGGAAGTTGCTTCTTTGGACTGCTAATTATTTGTCGCGGCGAATATTCGTAGTTAAAGTTGGTGGAGCTTACTCTTCGGAAAGGGCGGTTAAGAGTGGGGTGCCGCAAGGATCCGTCCTGGGGCCACTGCTATTTATTATTTTCGCAAGTGACTTGTCTCATCGGATTAGGCCCCGCAAATCGTTCTTCGCTGATGACACCAAGTTATATGCAAACCCGCTAATCGGGAGGCAGCTTCTGCAAGACGACTTGGGTGTAATAAATCGATGGTGCAAAGATTGGCTACTACCATTGAACGTGGACAAATGTGTAGTGCTGCGTATAGGACCGACCAACTGACCTTAGTGTTTGTAAACGTGCTAACTCTCACCTCATTCGCAAAACTTTCGAACACCTATCCTTCACCAGCTCAATCTCACGGTACAAAACTTATGTGCGTCCCATTTTGGAGTAAGCGGGTGCGGTGTGGTGTCCGGTTCTCGTTCGGTATAAGAACGTGCTGGAAGGTGTTCAGCGCCGTGCAACGCGTATGACTTTCGGTGCCGTACGTCCATCATACGCTGACAGGTTAACTGCAGCTGGTCTAACGACTTTCGAGCAACGTCGACGTCGCGGAGATTTGATTTTAACTTACAGAATGGTTAAACACAACTACGCCAACAAGAGTTTGTTTGCATTAAAGGATGATTCTCGCTTGCGTGGTCATTGTCTCAAATTAAGAAAAGAAAAGTTTTCGACAAGGCAAAGACAGCACATGTTCGTCAATAGAGTGTTCAATGATTGGAATGGGTTTCCAGGTGATGTGGTCCGCTCGGAATCGGTAAATGAATTCAAAAACAAAATGGACTGGCTTCTTTTCACGTAGTGGTGTGTCAATGCTCTAGTGCAGTTTATTGCTAGACTAATTTTTGTATAAGCTGTGTATACAAATTTATGAATTATCTTCTGTTATTAGGCTTCATAGAACTATGTCCTCAGCCTTAAATTATTTCCAATAATAATAATAATAATAATATGATCAAGGCTGCTGTTGCTGTGTTCACTATGCTTTCTAACCATAGGCCCTCCGACCAAGCTGAGCATAGAATGTATTATATGTCTACCGGACCCTAGGGGTTAAAATATCGGGATTTCATCCAGGTTACATCGTCTCCGTAGATCGTCTGCAGCACGCGTTGCCACGGGTCGATATGGATAACCCACGCCGTCCGCCATATTATGAAACAGTCGTTGTCTACCAATGAACCACGTATTTTATTTAAACACAAATGACTCACTTACGTAAGACAAGGTTTTCTGTGGTTTCCCTTGTCATGATCACGTTGATGCCACAACGCCTTGCACACAGGTTCGAATTAGGTTTAAGTAGGATAAGACACTGAAACTTTTTTCTTCTTTCTTTTTGATTTTCAATAGTATGATGTACATGTATGCACATGTCTTGAATAAAGATAGAACATGGTTTTATTACCCCATATGGTAATATGCTCTCGCATAACTACGATCTTTAGAAGGGGGTCATGTTATCGTGTTTACTATGCTTTAAATAGATTACCTATGCATACTATTGAAGCTCTACTCGAAGTGAAAGCTTTCTAAAAAACCTAAACGCAAAGAGGCAGCTCATCACATCAACGAGAACTAACAAGAGAAGAAGAAAAGTTAACGTTCCTCCATGAAAGAGTATCACAGCGTCTGACATCATTCCTCAAAATGACAATGAAACTCCTATGAGCATGGATTAACCCTCAACTTTTTCTGGACAGAGTAATGATGAGCCACCTAATATTAACCTGATTACGAATCTGATAGCGACGATGGAAGCAAAGGGCATATCTCTTATGCAGAAAGCGATGACAGTCCTTATCATTTTACCCAACTAAGCGACGCCTCTGATACAGATATGCAACCTATCGAGAATAATGTACAAAAAAATGGAGTGAGTTCTGGTGATTACGTTTTCGTCACATACGAAAACCAACTGTACCCCGGCCAGGTGAAAGAAACAGCAGATGATGCAGTTTTGGCATCAGCAGTGGAGAAGTATGGAGGAAATTGGAAGTGGCCAGAAAAAGCAGAAAAAAATTGATGAACCAGTTCGTATACCAAAAAAGGAAATCTTCAAAGTTCAGAAATTCACATACGTCTCACTTACATAAGAACGGTTTTCTGTGGTTTCCCTTGTCATCATCGCGTTGACTCCAAATGGTTTGTAAGATAGTAAGACGGCAACAAACGCCCTGCACACAGGTTCGAATTAGATTTAAGTAGGATAACCAACTAAAACTTGTTTCTTCTTCTTTTTTTTTTATTTTCAATGGTATGATGTACATGTATGCACATGTCTTAAATAAAGATAGAACATGGTTTTATTACCCCATATGGCAATATGAACCCGCATAACTACGATCTTCAGAAGGCGGTCATGTTATCGTGTTCACTATGCTTTCTAACTATAGATCGCTCTAGGCCCCTCCGACCAAGCTGAGTACAGAACGTACTCTGTGTTCATCTGATCCGAGGGTTTAATTATAGGTCCATTTCTGACATACCCTCTCTTTCCTTCGCTGACCTCATCCAGGTCACATCATCTCTGTAGATCGTCTGCAGCACGAGTTGACTCTACAGATAACCCACGGCGTCCGCCATATTGTGAAGCCGCCGTTGTCTACCAATGAACCACATGTTTGATTCAATCTTACATTTACGTTCACAACGAAGGTTTGTGTGAATTGCGATTGGATGATAATGCTGCGGTAGGCTTTCTTCTCCATACATATTTTCATCAGATACAGAAAGAATTTCACAAAATGTCCTTATCTCTCAATGAGCCCATTATATGAGTCACCCAGTTAATGAAAGGGAATTAGGCATTTGTATGATTTCGTTTGTCACTACCAAGTTTACTATTTCTTTTCTTCGCTCTGTATATTAAGATGCCAGAAATAAGGTTTTATGGTGAATGCCTATTTAATTAGTAGAAATCAATTCTATTAGTGTAAATAATTGATCGATGAAGCCTGAACTACGTGATAGTTGATATTCATAATGAATAATAAAATAAAACAAGTTACTATGTTTTAACTATCACTAATTTATTGATGTAAAGAATGACAGAATTTTACATTGGTTGGGCCGGTTTTGGACATACGTCCATTATCAACAACAGACTAACTCTTCAGAAACATTAGCGAAATTTTAATGAGAACCTTAAATACATGCAATTTTGAAAAGGCAAAAATTGAGAAAATTTTAAAAATCAAACCAACTCGAAAGATAAAATTTTAATCAAAAATATCAAACGCAAAATTTCTGAAAACTCATAAGTACTCACGCGAGCAGATAAGTCGAATGCTATAATTGTTATTCCGAAAGTACAATATGAGGAAAAATGGAAGATTTCATTAATAAAGAAGCGCTTACACTCGTTCATAAAGACACAACACCACTTATACAGAAACAACTTATAGCAACCGCTAATGGTATGCAATCACTTTTTAGTAGCTTCGAGAGAAATAGATGGATTAAAATGAATTCTAGAATTCCCAGATTATATGGTCTCATTAAAACACATAAAGAAAATAACCCCATTCGTCGAGAGGTGTCATATACCAATAGTCCAACACAAATACTTGCTAAGCAACGAAATACCAAATTCAAATCAATTTCAGATTTTCATTCACAATATAGTATAAAAAATTCATATAATTTCCTCATGCCACCAAGCGCAAAATTAATATCATTAGATGTAGATAATATGTTTTCGAATATACCTGCAACATAATGTGTCCCCTTAATATCAAGTATTCTAGAGGCAAGAAATCTCAACGTGGTCTGTAAAGATGAGTTAATTTCTCTGTTTGATTTATGCTTGACCCAAAATTATTTTCAGTTCAATAATAAGATATATTCACAAAATAATGGTTTAGCTATGAGTTCACCCCTCAGTCCCCTTCTATCTGAAATTTTTCATGTTTAATTTGGAGAACACTAAAATTATGACGTCACCTTTGACGAAAAGGCATATTCTATTTTGGTACCGATATGTTGATGACATTTTAGCGTGTTTCATTGGAACTAATAGACAACTAGAAATCTTTCTGAATTTCATTATTAACTTTTATCCTAAAATTAAGTTCAAAGTAGAAACAGAAGTCGATAGTAAAATCAATTTCTTAGATCTAACAATTACCCGGGGGAATAATTATCAATTAATATCTTCAGAAAACCATCGTACACGGATAATGTCATATGTCATATTCTCAAAAAATAACAGCCTTTAAATCCATGATTCACAGAGCGATTTCTTTGCCTTTATCGGAGATTGACCGAAAATCAGAATTTAACACCATTATGTTAATAGCAGAGAACAAAGGCTTCGATATAAAAGAAATAGAGAGTTTAATTAATCGAAAAATACGCAACAACACATTCAACATGATATATCCCCAATCCAAGTGAGAAAAGCCCAATAAATTTATGTCTCTAACACATTTTGGGAGGACGACAGAACAGGTTGCTAGACTTTTGTCTGATAGTAAAAAAGTTCATATTGCAATCAAACCAGTTAGCAAATTGTCAGGCCTGCTTTTCAACACAAAAGATAAAACCGATAAATTCGAAAAATCAGGAGTATACCAATTAACAGGACGCTCTTTCAAGGCTAAATACAAAGAACATTTCCGGTTATCCCTACATCAGGCATATGATTCAGCTTTAGCTGCACACTGTCTGAATGAATGTCATCCTTTTCCAGAACTTCAACAGCTAAAAATTCTTCATTCCTGTGATGAATCTTATAAACTCAATTTCTTTGAATCGATGGAAATTTTCAAGGCATCTAGGGTAGGTTCACGACCAGGTAGAATTAATTACCTACCAATCACCATTATTCAAGTTACTGTGACCTCTACTGCCATTTTATTGATGGTAATTCCTGTATTGTACATGAGTATTCAGTTTTCAGTAGCTTGTTGTTGATAATGGACGTGTGTCCGAAACCGGTCCAACCAATGTAAAATTTTGTAATTCTTTACATCAATAAATTAGTGATAGTTAAAACATAGTAACCAGTTTTATTTTATTATTCACTGTCAGTCTAAATCGAAGGGGCTGTACCTGGAAATTTAATTCAATTATTATGAATTGATTCGAGATCAGATCTCACTAGAATTCGGTGAACTTTGGTAGTAGGTAATTTTCAGTGTATTGTATACAGGATTCCAATTCTTTTGGATTTGTCGAGACTTCTCCTGAGGAAGTGCAATGTGTTATTAGAGGATTGAAATCTGGTAAGTTACCAGGTTATGACGGTATAAGTGCGGAAACTCTTAAGAAAGTGTCCGAATTGATTTCTCATCCTCTGGCATTTATTTTAAATAAGTGTATTAACGAAGGTGATTTTCCTTCGATTTTCAAGATTGCTATTGTTAGACCTATTTTGAAAGGAGGTGATGGGACGCTTCCATGTAATTACAGGCCACTTTCGGTTATCTCAATGTTTGGAAAGATTTTTGAAAGAGTTCTCAAGGAACGAATTAATAGTTTTTTGGAAAAATTTAAGGTACTTTCATCTAGACAATTCGGTTTCAGAATTGAAAAATCGACCGAGGATGCAATGGCACTCCTATTATCAAAAATTTATGAGGCAATGGATGGAGGCGTCCCAGTCTTATGTATATTTGTTGACCTATCGAAGGCTTTTGACACCGTCTGTCATTGTGATTTGCTTAAAACACTAGAAAATATTGGATTTAGAGGTAACTCTCATAAGTTAATGAGAAATTATTTGAGTAAAAGAGAGCAAGTTGTAGAGATAGACGGTGTCAGAAGCTCTGAGACAATAGTTCAATGTGGAGTCCCTCAGGGGAGAGTTTTAGGACCAATATTGTTTTGTATTTTTGTTAATGACCTCTTTGCCTTGAATACTACTGGGGAAATAATATCTTTTGCTGATGATACAGCTATCCTTTACCAAGATATTTCGTGGAAATCTCTCAAGGAGAAGTGTGAAGTTGATTTTGAATTGATCTTGAGTTTTCTGAGGGAGAATGGTCTCACTTATAATCCTGAAAAGACTGTATATGTACCTTTTGCGAGTTATATAACCTCATTGCCAGATTACAATCATTCAAATATTCAAGTGGAGAATGATATTATTTAAATAAGACAGACAAGATCAGTCAAGTACCTCGGGGTGGTGTTGGATTCTCATCTTCGATGGGACTCTCACGTATTGTTAGTGTCAAGGAAAGTACGAGGTCTCTTACCTTTGTTCAAATACTGTAGGAAATTCTGTGATGTGACTCAATTGAAGGTCCTCTACTCGGCATTGGTTCAGTCTTTGTTGGTTTATGGGATCCTTGTATGGGGTGGTGTAGATACTTGCTACCTAAAGAAATTAGAAGTATTACATAAAAGAGTCATTAAATGTATATTGGGAAGAAATATTACTTACCCTCAGACGAATTATTTCATGAAGCTGAGCTACTGGATTTGAGGCAGCTTTTTGTAGTAGAATGCTTGTGTATTTTGTAAGCAATAAAAGTGAGGATCATTTAATTTCTCATGGTTTTCGGACCCGATATGCAACAGGAAGTTATCTGCTTCCTAGAATGGCTAAAACAGTGGGTCAGAGATGTTTCACATTTCTGGCGCCCAGAGCTTTTAATATGCTACCTTTAAGGTTAAGAAATTTAGTCTCTATAAATTTGTTCAAGAAAAAAGTTAAAAAGTGGCTACTATCGAATCCAATCTCATTGATGTTATCTATGGTCGACATTAAAAATACTCCAATCAGATAGATCAATCAAAACCAACCGCCTACAAAAAAATTGTATTGTTTTCACTGGGAATGGTTATTTTTCTTTTTTCGTGTTCTGTATTGGTCGAATTTTTCTTTTGTATTTCTCTCACTAAGGCTTCTTTGTTAAATACTTACCGCATATAAAACCATGCACAAGGGCTACCTTCAATGGTTTTCTATTGCTTAATTAGGTATAAAGAATAATATTAAGTTCAATTTTACGTCTTTGTTTCATTGTATTAGTTGTTCCATATTCTATGTAAACATACTAGAATATTATTGATACGTATGCTGTAGAGTGATTGAAATAAAGAAATTATTATTATTATTATTATTATTCTTTATAGATTGAAGACACATCAGGTAAACGTACAATTCAATGATGGCGAGCCTCCTTTCGAAATTGAAATGTTTTTTCAATTGTTACTTTACCATCAACATCCTCTACCTAATCTTCCAAATTTGTTGAGTCTGAAAAACAAGTTTCTGAGCCAGATGACGCAATACTGCCCCATGTCCAATCTGCACCGAATTTCCCTTACCCATCAAGTTTTATCTTAATTAATTTGAGCTGAGACTATCCAGAAACAACCAAAGTCGTTCCAGATTCTCCAAACACCTACTAAATACATATTATCCTAAAACAGGAACATAAATAACCATTCACTTAGCCACAAGATGAAAGTTTCTACTCGTAGTAAGGGTTAGAACACATCCTCAACCTCAATTTATGACCCCAACTATCCTTTACAAGTGTTGCCAAACCGCCGTAACTGAACGTGGTGTCTGAATTCGATATTACTCGGTGTCTACAAGAAAACAACGTGAAAACAGTCAGTTTGATCTATTTACACGCTATATTTAATTCACGGTCTAAAACAATGGGCATCTCGTTCAAACACAGATTATAAGCGATATATTTTCTGTGACGACGATTCATCTCTGTGTCGACACGACAACATCCGCCAAAGTAATAAATAACCTACTTGGGGGTATGTTCGATTGTTGTTGCTCAGCACTCTTTGATCTTCTGGTTTCAACGTGGCGATGACACAGGCCCACTCGCGTCAAACTTCAAGTGTCACGTGATATACGCGTGTCATCCTCTACATGAGTCATTGAACTCGTGAATTTATAGTTTTGTTTGTAATTAATAGGGTTTCGGGGTGAGCATTCAGATTAAAGGGAGGGAAAAGAAATTTGATGCCGGCAAACACGCGTCAAGATAAGAAATAAATATAATATCAGAAGTGGGATAAAGTTGAGAATGACAAGGAATGGATCTTTGGGTTTTCCAAAGTTCGCGAATAACGGGAAAATTTTCCGTTTCTGACAAATTTACCTGTCGACCTGAACAGAAGTCAATTTTGTCAGTTCCAACAAGTGTTTTGCGATTTTCACAATGAACGAAAATATCGCACAAAGAATTTGTCTCAAATTCGGTATTGCAAATGGAATTTCGTGTACCGAATCGCTGAAAATGTTACAGAAGGCTTAGGGCGACGCGACTTTATCAAAAACACGTGAATATGAGTGGTAAATTGCATTTAACAGCGGCTAAGATCTGGTGAAAGATTTACCTCATCACGTTCTAGTTGGCCATCAACATCTACAACTGAAATTAACATCGAAGGAACTTAAAACTTTCCAGAATTGACGAGGATTACCTTCAGAATTTCCCAGTAGGTCTTGTAGTACTGCTTTTGTCTCAGAGTGATAGCTAATTTAAGTGCATTTTGAGCATGTTTATAAGAGTTCATTAGATTTTCATTGCCAGGAAATTGGGTATGTCTTTTAGCCTCTAGTTTTCACTAGCTCATTAATTTCTGTGTTGAACCAAGGTGCACTGTTTTCTCTAAATCCATTCTTCACTATTTCCTTATAAGAGAAGTGGTGATATATCTGATGATTTCATTGCATAAATCATCTGCATTATCCCAGCTTCTTCTTTCCATCTCAACAAGTTTTTCCTGGAAGGTGAGCTCATCCACATCATACACTACACAATGATTCTGACATGCTCCAGAGTCCCGCTTTTTTGGATCCACCATCAACATTTGATGTCTATGATCACCCACATACTCATGAAAAATGGCCAATTGAGAACTCAATTTACTATTTGTAAACGCATAGTCAATCAGAGTACCAGTATTTTCATTTGAAGCTCTTGTAGGAATATCTTTGTTTAATATTCGAAAGCTATTACCAGTAGATGTTAACTGAACAGAGAGCTTTTGTAGACTATTTATAAGAGAATTTACATTGATATCATCAAAAATCCAGCAAGATTTTTCACTGATGATTGTCTAACTGTTCATCCAGCTTACTCATTAACATATCAATACTGTAGTCCTGTGGACGGTATATTGCACCAATTACATAGTTGCACTCATGAATGAGGACATATTTTTTTATATATAACATGTTTATCTTTCAGTCCCTTTGCAGTTTTTTTGGAGGATTGAAAATTCATAGTAATTCCTTTCAAGTAAAGTTAAATATAGAATGTATCAAATTTCAATTTCTGCTCAAAAACTTTTTGAGTTCCAATTACAATATCAAGCTGAAATTTTATACGCGGCCATAACTAGCGATTTTCAATTGGAGTGAAATATTTTCGAAGTGATACCATTTCCGGTTATACCGGAAGTGGGTCATCACTTTATTATTTCAAATGGAAATCTACCTTTTTTATTATACATCTAGAACCGACATTTGAGCAAGGCATAAAATACCCAAGTTGTTGGCACTTATCTGTCAAAACTTTTGACAGATTTAATTATTTTTGTTATAAACTCGATTTTTGAGGAACATTTAAAAAAATTGTAGTTCGTAGATCTCTTTTGCACTACAGACAAAATTTTTGCTTGCGTGGATAGAAGAAGGATCAAGGAATCTTTTAAGCAGTCTACACATGTCAAATGTTTATTGCGTTGTTTTGTATGATTTTTCAATTTATCCTTTTTCAGCAATAACTCAATTTTTTCAAATTGCACGAGCCAATTTTTATATCATCATCAGATGAAGCGTCAAATTTCCGATGGAATTGTATCAGCATGTACTATACCCATCTCTTATAGTTTCGAAATAATTTGGGAATATATTGAATTTTGATGATTTTGCAAGAACTAACAGAGAATGCTTTGAAATATTTGAATCAAGTAGCTGAACTGGCTACGCTCTCCTGACAGGTGCCTAAAATTAATGTACTGGTCACTTCGTTCATTCGAATTTGATATTTCAACAAGAATTGTTGGTAATTTGAAGTGAAAATTTTTGAAAAACACCAGATTGATAATAAAATTGCTGATTGTTCAAACGAGGATATGTTTAATCTCTTTTTAATTCATGGCGAATGTCAAAAAGTGGTGGATAGAATTTGCAGGCAATTCAATAACCAATTTCCAAATTTGGCGCCTATGAGTAAAACAAAATTTCGAAGGATTAGAAGCAATTTTCTGCAATTTGGAGGAACAAAATACATAGAAACTATAAGAAAACCAATTTTCGAGGACGACGACAATCAAATTAATACGCTAGCGTATTTTCGTGCCGATCCACATGCGTCCATTAAGTCAGCATCAATGGATATTGGATTGAGTTATACTTCCATTCAAAGGATCGTTCGGAAATATAACAAGCACCCGTATTCTTTTATCAGACTACAAAAATTGAAACCAACTGACCTTCCCAAGCGACTAAATTTCTGTGAAAATTCATTAATTCGGCTTCAAGAAGATGAGACAATTCTGCAAAAAATTATATGGTCTGATGAAGCCATGTTCAATGAAAGTGGAATAACCAACAAGAGAAATCGACATTTTTGGGCCACGGAAAATCCACATTTCATTGAGGTTATTGATTTCCAAAATAAATTCAGCGTGAACGTTTTTGCAATTTTAATGAATGATTTGTTGGCTTATCACATTTATGAGGAAAATCTTTATGGACAAAAATAGCTGGAAATTTTGAGAGGAACATTAGCAAATTTTTTAGATGGATTACCCCTTAACATTCTGAGGGATTGCTATTACCAAATGGATGGTGCACCAGCACATAACACATGAGCTGTAGATCGGCAGCTAACAAAAATGTTCGAGGATAGATGGTGGGGTAATCCAGGACCATATGGCCTCCGCGTTCTCCAGACCTGACGCCCCTTGATTTTTATTTATGGGGAAAAATCAAGAGTGAAGTGTATCTTATTCCTGTAAGAAGTAAAGAAGAGTTACTAGAGCGCATTCATAATGCTTTTCGTAATATTGATCCTGAGTAAACTAGGAGGGCAACTCATCATGTTCGTATATGAGCTGTCAAGTGTATCGAGCAAAATGGGGTCCATATTGAACATTTATTCAGAGCGTAAATTAGTTTTCTCCTATGATGTTTGCTATCATTTGTTCGTATTAATGTAATTATCTTCGATGATTGGTTTTCGCTCAGTTCCTACAATTTTTATTCATCCGAATTGTAGAAAATTGCTTCTAATGCTTCGAAATTTTATTTTACTCATTGACAGTAAATTTGGAAATTGGTTATTGAATTGCCCGCAATTTCTACCCACAACTTTTTGACATTCTAAAATGAATTAAAAAAGATTTAATATATTTTCGTTTGAATAACCAGTGGTTTTATTCCAAATGTGTTGTATTTTTTGCATATTTTCAATCTGAAATAACGACAATTCTTGTTGAAATATCAAATTCCAATGAACGAAGTGACAAGTACTTTAATTTTAGGCACCTGTCAGGTGAGCGTAGCTAGTTCAGCTACTTGATTCAAATATTTCAAAGCATTCTCTGTTAGTTCTTGCAGAATCATCAAAATTCAATATATTCTCAAATTATTTCGGAACTATAAGAGATGGGTATAGTACATGCTGATACAATTCCATCTGAAATTTGACGCTTCATCTGATGGCGATATAAAAATTGGCACGTGCAATTTGAAAAAATTGAGTTATTGCTGTTTGAAAAAGGCCAAATTGAAAAAAACATACAAAACAACGCAATGAACGTTGGACATGTGTAGATTGCTTAAGAATTCCTTGATCCTTCTTCTATCCACCCAAGTCAAAATTGTGTCTGTAGTGCAAAAGATCTACGAGCTACAATTTTGTAAATGTTCCTCAAAAATTGAGTTTATAACAAAAATAATTAAAAGTTTTGACAGATAAGTGCCAACAACTTGGGTATTTTATGTCTTGCTCAAATGTCGGTTCTAGATGGATAATAAAGAAGGTAGTTTGCATTTGAAATAACAAAGTGATGTCCCACTTCCGGTATAACCGGAAATGGTGTCACTTCAAAAATATTTCACTCCAATTGGAAATCGCTAGTTATGGCCGCGTATAAAATTTCAGCTTGATATTGTAATTGGAAATGAAGGTTTTTAACGGACGGTCCCGGTGGATATTCCGGTATATATTATATAAATACATGTATTATATTCAAGTCTTACTATAATAAAAATAATTAAAATAATACGTTTTCTTAAGTATTACGTTTTTTCAACGATTTTGGGGTATGTCATATCCTGAACATACTCCAGGTTACATTTTGTCACCAAACTCTCGCCGGCTTAAAAGTTTTCAATTGTTTCATACTAGTTCTATATGCAAAACATAGAAGACATCCATCGAATCGACTATTTTGCGGAAACATCCTCCTGGAAAATCAATTTTTCATTTGAATCGAAATATAAAAATTCATTTTCATATCAGTACAAACTGGTATTTGAAAATCAGATAAATAATACATTACAGTCTCCGAAAAACGGGTTAAAACACCAGACAATCTCCACCCAGACGCGGCCGTCTAAATAACTTTAAACGTCACTTTCTCCTAATTAAATTATTGCCGTCAGACGGCGCGCTAAACGCATCTGTCAAGTTGTAAGTGATAGTGCGCCATCTACCGAATTAAACATTACGTTTTCTGGTTCCGGCTGTCAGTTTCAGCATTCATCAGGCTCCGCTCTTAATGTTGCAACGGACTCGCCCCCCGAATTCGCAGAAATGCAACCATCCCTGTCCGTGAATATATTTCAACGTAAGGTATAGCGGTTTATTTGGATTTATAATGCGGTAATCACGTCGGATTTGGACGAACGCATTTTTTATTCCGGGGTGAATACATCAATTTCGAGATCCGGGAATTCTAAGTTTGAACTTTTTGAATGGGGTGATTTATTTCGGTGATGGATGATTGGAGTTGGATTGTATTTTGTGGCGACGTAACTGGTGAATGTGGAGAAGTGGAAATCGTGGTGACTTTATTCATCGCAATGAGATCACGAATGAAATTTTGTCTATAGCAAATGCATATATTTTCTTTCGAAGAAATACCGGGAATTAGTCAATGAAACACGAAATATTTATTTCTTATCCAAATTTATTGTATCGCCTTCAAAGTAGGCCCTTTCCGAAGCGGTGGATTGTAGAAAAAGCTCCATCAAGAAGAGATATTTAATATTTTAAGGGAGGTCAAATATTGTTCCCTGAATGAGTCTTTAAAATAAATTCATAACATATGTCGAGAAATTTCGCTAAATGTCATACTTCAATCATTTCACACATCTAAAATGAACGTTACAGTCCTTATTTTCAACCGAAATACTGAAAAAAATCTCTCGTAGAAAACGATTACTGGAATAATTTTCTCGAGCTGTCAAGTAGTGAAACAGAGGATGAAAAATTAAAAATAGTAATTTGTGCACAATGTATGTAGAACAAAGCCAGACGGTCTCTCCGGCAAACTCTGATTGCTAAAAGGGTGGCTAAGAGTGTGGCAGGTCTTTGTGTTTAAAAATCCCTCCCCCTTAAAAAATGGGGCAACCCAGAACAGTATTGTCAAGAGTCTCGGGGAGCTGCACCACCTCGAGAGTCTGATTTATATTAGTTTCTATACAGAGTGATTAGTTCTGAAAGACAGTCTACCATCGAATGGGATGATAGTATAAATCGAGGGTTAGTTGATTCAGGAATTGCACTACCGAGTTCCTGAGTTAAGCACAATTGATTTTATCTTTCAGAGGTTAATTAATGACACTGTGCTAGTTCAAAATTCTAACACGCGGGAGACATACCTAGTAAACCTATATCGGGTACGCTGAATCCAGTGGTAACCACCGTTTTTGAAAGTTAGCTCTTGTTCAGGAGATATTCGCCTTTGAAGTTAGCTGATTTTAGTAGGGTTCGTCGCTTATGACTTATATTATATATTATATGCTTGTAATTCCAAACCGTTCGGAATATCGCTTTTACTGTCTTCGGCAAAGTTTTAGCTATTGTCATGGCCAACAACTTTTCTCAATATACCAACATAGAAAAACCTTATTCAAACACCGTTTCTTAACAAAATGTCCAAAAAACTCCATTTCTTTTCCATTTTTTCGCTAATTTTCGTCAAAATAATAGAGAAATCACAGGAATTTCGCTTTAAAATCTTAGAATAAGAAAGGAAAACACATTTTCTATAGTTAAATCAAGAAATTTAAACGCACAATCATGATTTAAACTCAAATTTTCATTCCAATTCCAACAATTGTGAACAAATAAACATATAAATTCATGTTCATTCTTCTTCTCCATCTTCATCTTGCTGTGAATTTCAGCAAATGTCTCCTTATAGAGAATCAAGTTTTTTCCATTATACCAGTGCTCAAGCCTAGCCGACACCTGATGAAACCGTTCACCATGCTCATCTGATTCACATGGTGATTGTTCGGCAAATTTGTCTGCATGGTAATGAAAAAATGAATTTTCAGAGATTCTAACACCGATGTTACAGAAAACAACGAGCATATTTTCAACGTGTATGCGCCAGTTTTCGTCACGATGAATTCCAAGTACATTTTCGATGACTCCTCTGACGCAATCCCAAGCAACGAGCTGCAAATTCGACAAACTGTTTTTAAATTGTTGGTCTCTCATCAAGCGTCGAATATCAGGTCCATTGAGTATGCCTGTAATAAAATAATTCGAAAAAATATGTGTTAAATATTGAATAAGTTAGGTTGATTGGTGCGTTTATAGTTTCACACAAACCTTCTTTTATTTTCATTCCACTCAATCTTGGGAAAATTCGCTTCAACTCATTGAATGCATTGAATTCAGGATCTAGGGCCTTGATGAAATTTTTAACAATACCAAGTTTGATATGCAGAGGTGGAAGCAACACTTTTTCGATTGGCACAAGTGGAATTTCAACGACGTTTTCTAGACGCAATCTGAACCCTTGTCTCATAGGCCAGCTTTTATTGGCATATTGGTCGCCGGCATATCGAGTATCCCATAAACATATAAAACACATGTTTTTCGTATATCCCGTCTGCATTCCTCTCAAAAGAGTTATCACCTTCAAATCTGCACAAATCTTCCAACGATGGTCTTCATATTTCACCAAATCAAGGATTTTTTTCAATGATTCGTAATTTTCTTTCGTTTTTGTGCTGATGGCAATCGGGACACTTTTTTTTGAGTTTGTGACATGAAGCAAAACCGCCTTGAGACTACTTTTGGACGAATCGATGAAAATATGCCAGTCTTCTGGTTTGTACTCATAATGCATTTTTAATACCAATTCCTTGATATCAGTGCAGTACGCGAATGAATTGTCTTCGATGGCCGATTGCTCCATATACTTTCACATCAGGTGCTAAGACATTCTTTTTTTTTCAATTCCTGAGTCAAAATAATGGACTGACGCTGCGATAATTTCAATCGACGAATAATTTTATCCAGATCTTTTTGAGAAAATTCGGCATGATTACATTGTGGAGATACATTTGATGGTACATAAACCGATGCAGACGTTTCGCCAATAGTATCAAAAGTAGATGGAAAGTATTCTCCTGTCGGACTGGGTCTTTTCGGTATTGGAATGGATTCCGAATGTGGTAACGGCAACTGAACAAACCGAGTTCCTCTGAGTTTAATTTTACGTTTTGTAGCTCTGTTCAATCCGACAATTTCATCAACAGAAGCAAAACAGTTATCTGGATTATGTTGTTGAGGATTTGTCAAAATTACTGAAATGCCAAAAGGCATAGATTGGAATTCATCTGTAATAAAAATAGATTCAATTGATATAATTTTGAAATAAAGGATGAATCATTTCATTTTACCTCTTTTCCATCCACTCAATCTTATGACACAACCAGTACAAACGATTTTTGGAGCCCAGTTCACATCTTTGATTACAGTTTGGTTGAAATATTGTGTGTAGGATTTAGCAATTTCTTTAGAAATTGAACGCTTGCTTGTCATTATAGTAAACTTTCCACAAATGTAGCAAAATTTATTAAATTTACTGCACGAATTCATTTTGATATTTTTACCAAATATATAACTTGTGTAAACAAAGAAACTTCAACAAGAAATGTCAAATTAAGAAATATCAGAATAAGATTATGAAAATGGCACACAAATACATAGCAAAATACGTAGTAACATCAGGGACAATACTTATAAATACGTATTAACAGTGACATCTGTGAGAAATTTGAGTTAAAATCATGATTGTGCATTTAAATTTTTTGATTCAACTATGGAAATGTGTTTTCTTTTCTTATTCTAAGATTTTAAAGCGAAATTCCTTTGATTTTTCTATTATTTAGACGAAAATTAACGAAAAAATGGCAAAGAAATGGAGTTTTTTCGACATTTTGTTAAGAAACGGTGTTTGAATGAGGTTTTTCTATGTTGGTATATTCAGAAAAGTTGTTAGCCATGAAAATAGCTAAAACTTTGCTGACGACAGTAAAGCGATATTCCGAACGGTTTGGGAATTACAAGCATATAATGTACTGAAGTCATAAGCGACGAACCCTACTAAAATCAGCTAACTTCAAAGACGAATATCTCCTAAACAAGAGCTAACTTTCAAAAAACGGTGGTTACCACTGGATTCAGCGTACCCGATATAGGTTTACTAGGTATGTCTCCCGCGTGTTAGAATTTTGAAGTGTCATTTTCACGCACTGTGTAATTTGATGAAGTACTTTGCAACTTGTTAACTTAGTAGTTGAACAGGTAAAGTTAACTATGTTAAATCAAACAATTTCAAGGAATTGAAGAAAAACCACTAGGCTTAAGTTTGACAAAATATAATGAATCGAAAATGATATTGACTCTTGTTACTGAGTGATATTTGATCATCATACGTTGATTTTGGTTTATTTCGTAAAGAATATCACAAAATTAGATGGAAAATATATAATCAATAAACGTGATAGCTATTTCGATATTTCAATCATCATCAGACGTTTACAAATTGTGAGTTAAAACTGAAGTACAGTTGTACAATTTGTCTTAAATGTATAAAAAACAAGTATGAATTATAAAGAGAGAGAAAAACAACAAGTTTTTTACTATTGGAATATAGATTCAAAGGTACATCAATAATTACTTGAAACTCCCAAATTTTGGGGAATAACATAGGTCTGCGTTGTCGTTGAGAAGGGTAAAATTTTTTCTATTGTGTTTAGCTTTGAAAATTTCCAGAGATTCTAGGTAATTGGGTTTATTGCTTTTGGGGGTACGATGAATAATGTTAAGGTTATCTATATTAGGAAAAGGTGGTTGCTATCCAGGAAATACTGTGCGATGGTGGAGCCATTTTTGTTTTTTCAAAAGGAAGATTGATGTTCTTTGTATCTATTGCGGAAAGATCTTTCTCTCTGGCCTATGTATACACCAATACAATCTTTGTTACAATTCTTATTTAAGATTTTAACATCATCATCAGTAATAACGGATACCTTATACCATAGTTCTTAAAAACGAACACAGTTAGCTTACAACAGTATACAGGGTGTTACATCATAGTATGTCACAACTTGAGGGGGTAAATCTACGTGCAATTTTAGAAAAAAGAGTTTATGTTAAAATAGGTCCGCAAAAACCTCGTTACGGAACTACAGGGTGTTGAAATTTCCGGAAAAAATTGTTTTTTTCTTGAAAACTCCTGCAGTTTTTGAGATATCCAGTCCAATGCAAGCTATTTTTCACAGCCTCCCATTACACGTCCTAGATTTCAAACTCAAATTCACAAGGTGTTTTCTTTTCCGAGGCCATGTCTCTTTTTGCCCTTTCAAACTTTTTTGCAGTACGCCACTGATTAGCCTACAATCAATTTTCGTCATCTTCGTTTAATTCAGAAACTTTTTTGACACCTGTAATCTCCAACCGTTTTTGAGTGAATAATTATTGAATTTGAATTATTTGAATTGTATGTTATTCGCTGAAAAAAAAATTATAGAAATCCTCGATAGGTATGCCCAAATTTTGCTTTTATTTTGATAGCTCATCTTCTGAGACTCAACTTATACTTATTCAACATCAAACCAAAAGAAAGGAGAAATTAAAAACTAAATAAATTGCTGAAAGTGTCCTCCACCTGCAGGAATACAGGCCTCTTTCCTTCTTCGCATATTAACACACTCTTTGAAATATTCCTGGGGTATTTCTTATCGTGTCACAAGAGGTTATTATTCGATTTCTCAATTCTTGTACAATGTTCACTGGAGTGGCATAAACTAAACTTTTGAGATATCCCCATAAGAAAAAGTCTAAACTATTTAGGTCTGGGGACCTAGGAGGCCATGGTTCTGGCCCACCCTGACCTATCCATCGGTTATTGAATGTTTTAATCAAGAATCCCCTAGCTTCTTGACTAAAATGTGCTGGTGTCCCGTCATGCATGAACCACATTATGTTTCTCACCAAATGTTCACATCCTCGAGCAATAAAGGTAATTCCAGCTCAACAAATTGCCGATAAGCGGGACCGTTTAGTCTGTTACGCAAAAATAATGGCACAACCAAATAATTTTCAATCATTCCGACACAGACATTCAGTGAGAATTGTTCTCGATGATGAGATTCTTCAATCAAATGGGGGTTTTTCTTAGCCCAATAATGATTATTGTGAAAATTTGTGATAGCAGTTCTCGAAAAGTTAGCTTCGTCTGGGAACATTATTTCACTATCAAAATGAGCATTTTCTCTAATTTTATCAAAGAACTAAGGTCCTGGTTGAGGTTCTGGTGTAGAAGGTCGGGGATCAGGCAGGTGTTCTACCATTGGCTCAGTGACAACGTTAAAGAGTTTTGGAGGATCTGGGGGTTGATCAATGGAAGATTTAGCTGCATCAGAAAGCGAATAAACATGTTTTGGTATGGCTTGAGGGTTGTACGGGAAGATTCTGGTAGCTCTAAATGAAGAAACTGGGTTGTCAATAGCTGCAGCTTCAGACCATGCATCAGTGAAGAGCTTTCCAAATTGTAGTCTCGTTATTTTCTACTTGGATTCGTCTTCATATAAAGGTAGCAAGCTTTGTTAAGAGCAGATTTCAGACACTTAAGCACTACTCAATCCAAGGACTGAAGATAATGTGCTGTGTGGGAAGGTAAATATAATAAAATTACGTTATTACTTTCGGCTAGTTCCAATACCTCAGTGATATAGTGTGACGTACTTCCATCAACTATTAGGAGTGCTTTCCCCAAGCCCTTTCGAGGTAGAAAATGCTCTGTCAGCCACAAAATAAAAATATAAGCATTCACATAAGCTAATTTTTGATTCATGTCAACTATTTATCCGATAAGCATACCATATTGTAACTCATCTTTTCTGTACTTGCTAGAGGTAAAAAGTTCCTTTCTGCAAGCGATAACTGCGATCGTTTCTGTTTTTTCACCTAATATAATCGCAGACACATCCTTTGATCCTTTTTGGGCTATGAAGTAACCTAACTTGTTGTTTAATTGCAGGCCTGTCTCATTGATATTGTAAATGGATTTCGGCTTATCAAGCAAGCCGTTTTCTTCCAGTACTGCGTACAATAATTGAAAACAAGACATGGTTTTCAGTCTAGACATACCTTCAGCTCGAGTAAGTGAAACACCTTCGGCTTCATCTGGATGACATGAATAAATGAAACCAGTCGTATCCAGCCTTACCGTTCTCCAGATTTAATGAATGCTTCAATTTTCAACTTAGTTGCAAAATCAAATACCAAAGATTTACTTTACTCCAGAGCTTCAATATGAGCTACCAACTCTAACTCATTGGCTTCCACTCGGTCCCATAGTTTTTTTGATGGGTCATTAGTGTGCAGCCAGCGCCGCAGTGTTCTTGATGGTACTCTTACTGCCGAATTTACACCCCTTCCATTTCTGACTGCTGCAATAGCACGCATAAGAGCATCTTCTGGGCAGGAACCTCGAGTTGACCCCGGTTTCCTTATATACTTGGTAGGCATCTATAAAAATCAAATCATAAACATATTCGCAATACTAAGTAAAGGTACATTTGTGTGTGAAAATTGATGAAGAAATATTCATTTCAGAGTGGGGCATCTCAACCCAGATATTTTGTGTCATATATCCCAAAACGATGGGTGAAACGCCCCACTTTATATGAACGATATACATTACATCCACAAAGGGAAACATATTCACTGCAATAACCTTCCATTTTATTCAATTGACGAAGCTTTCAAATGATAGAAATCCATTTTTAAAAATAATTAAACAAAGATTTCAACTAAAATATATCAATAAATGCTCGACGCGTTTATGGTACTACACATTACTTGACGCAATACATTCGCCAAACATTTGGTTTATTACTGTGCTTGAAAAACGAAGTGATCCCTAAATACATCAACCTGAAGGCAAAGAACACCAGTGCAGCAGCCAGGAGCATTGAAAGGAAAGCTGTCGTGAATGAAAGAAGACAGAAGACTCCAATACAACAAACAGGATATTTGTTACACTTATGTTAAGGTAACTCATTCAGAGCTTCCCCTTCGCTACATAAAATTGAATTCAATATTTTAGAGCGGAAAATCAGAGAAAAAGCCAATAAAATTATCCATAGTAAATATGAAACACGATTGATTGAACTTAATAACCCCATTAGAAATAAAACTAAAATTGAAGAAATTAACACCAACTTTTCAAATCATCAATTTTTCAAAAGATTCATAAATTCAACTGAAACAAATTTCAGCATTAATGATACGGCGTTATTGGAGAAAGGATTCAAATATAATACTCACCCTAAACATCATACATCAAACTTTGTACAACTAGCAATAGATACTGAAATTTGCCTCTGAAATATTGAAAACAACAACACCAAACTGCGTCCGCGATTAAGAAAGAATACCTCAAAAATCTTAATAGACCAATTGGAGATCACATATCAATTAAAAATATAAAAACGAAATCAACATCGTATGACATTATTTTCACAAAACCAGACAAAGGCAATACATAAAGCGATAAATAAATAAAGATTACATGTCCAAAACATTAGATTTTATCAATGATTCTAATTATTCAGTTATAACTCGAGACCCAACTAACAAATTTAATAAGGAAGTGAAGACAGTCATTGAGAATTCAAAATCCATCATTACATTTACCACTTCAACTCTATTCTTTAGTTTTTAGTATATACTGTGGAAAAATTTTGTAATTTTAAACCGTCTTTTTCAATTCGTAGCTCAAATGATTTGATAAGAAAAATAGAAAATGTTGTCATACCAAGTCATGCTAAGTAAGTATCTTTCGATGTCAAGAATTTGTTTCCAAGTATTCCACCGAAGGATCCGTATGATATAATCAGAAATTAGTTAACACAAAATAAGACGATCCCACGAATTAAATATGACATTATGGCTTTATTAGATGTTTGCATATCAAAATTATTTTTTATTTTACGACTCTTTTTATAAAAGTGATGAGGGACTTATAATGGGAAACCCCTGAAGCCCTCTTTAGGCAGAAGTCTTCATGGATAATATATAAAAAACTATTCATAAACACCCATTTAGTAAACATTTCCTATATTGGTATCGATATGTCGATGACTTTATTGTGTGTTTCACAGGAACAAACCGACAGTTCACTGTATTCGAAAATTTCATCAACAACCTGCACCCAAATATAAAATTCACTTCTGAAATACAACAGAACAAGTCGATCAATTTCCTAGACTTAATAATAACAAGATCAAATAATAAACACCTGTTTTCAATTTATCATAAACATTCTCATACAGATATCACAATTCATTATACATCAGCACATCCTTACCAACACAAAGTTGCAGCATTTAATAGTTATATACATAGACTCTTAAGTACACCAATGAAATGAAATGAAATGAATTATATATATATATATATATATATATATATATATATATATATATATATATATATATATATATATATATATATATTATGACATCAATTATTTACAAGTCAAAATTAATGGAAGATTTAATAGAAGTATGTCTCGTTTACGTCGCCGATTCAGAGAGAAATTCCTTCAACTCGTATATGGTATGTATATCCTATGTAGAAGTAGGTTTTGACCTTTCTCCTGAATGCAAGTTGATGTTTTTCTTTGATTTCAATGGGCAGATGGTTGTATAACTTAGGACCCCAGTAATCAACACCCTGTTGTAGTTTAGTTTTCCTATAAAAGGTCGTCCTCAGGTCTCCCTTTCTCCTCGTGTTGAATTGATGGAATTGACCATTTGTTTCAAATTCAGGTAAGTGCCTATGTACATATCTCACACATTCCATAATATATATTGATGGTAAGGTCTAGACCTTAAGTTGTTTAAAAGCCTGCAACTGTCTGTTTGTTTCAGGCCTAGAATAATTCGAATAGCCTTTTTCTGCAATAGAAAGAGGTCTTTGGCTCGTGGAGAAGTGCCCCAAAGAAGAACGCCATACGAAATGATAGCATGAAAATACCCAGAATAGGATGTAAGTACAACTTCTAATGAATTTATTTTTTTTAGTGTTCTTAAGGAAAAGACTGATGTTGTTAGCCTGCTCGCCGTTTTGTCTATATGAGTTTCTCAGTTTAACTTTGAGTCGATATACACTCCGAGAAATTTAAGGCTTGATATTCCGTTAGTGGGAAATCCAAACCTGATATATTGTGTTTTGTCATCATTAATATGTAGCATATTACTCTTAAACCAGTTGGCAGACATGTTTATCACCTCATCCTCTATTATTTTCAATTTAAACTATTTTTGTGGCCTTCAAGCTGTAGGTGGTGTCATCAGCAAACAAAAATACTGATGCAGAAGCATGGCTACCATTGATGGTTATGTTCATATCGTTTATGAATAAAATGAAAAGCAATGGTCCCAAGACAGAACCTTGGGGAACTCCAAATTTGACTTGCTTTTCCCCTGAAAACGAATGTTTCCACCATACTTGCTGCGTTCTTTTCTCCAAATATGTATGTATAAGACGAAGAGATGTTCCACAAATACCATAATACCTTTGCTTTCTCATTAGCAATCCATGACTTATCGAGTCAAATGCTTTTTTAAGATCTCTTGAAATTATTCCAGATAGCATTTTTTTATCGCTTGAACCTATGATTTGATCTATTACTTTGAGAAGAGCCGTGGTTGTCGATCTTCCATGCCTAAATCCGTGTTGTTAATTAATCATTAAATTGTTCGATTCTAAGTAGGAAGTCAGTCTGGTATTGATAAGTGTCTCTAAAATCTTCGAAAACACTGGCAACACAGACCTATAGTTAGAAGGATCATCACGGTCACCTTTCTTGAAGATATGTACAACTCTTGCTTTTTTAAGATGTTCTGGAAAAAAACCCTCAACAAGGCACTTATTGAATATTACTGCTAATGGATGAATAAGCACTTTTTGGATAGATTTAACAAATTTTATTGACATTCCATATGTGTCTTGTGTATTTTTACTCTTCATGCGCGATATTATATTACTCACTTCAAAAGCGGATGTCGGGTGTAGAGTGAATGTTAAATCTGTTTTTAGCAGACTTTTTTCTAGTAATTGCATCGCTTCATCACTCGTTTGTCTAGTGAAAATTATCTCAAAGAATTGAATTTGAACAGGAAGAAATTTCAATGTTAGAATCCCAGAACATAAACGCAGTTTCATCAATGGAAAAACCGATTCGAATTATTCTAATCATCTTAGGGAAAATAGTCATTCTTTCAATTCGGAATTTAAAATCCTTCAGAGACTAGAGGTATAAAAGTCCACCTTCTGAAAGTACTTGAGATTGACAGATTTAGGTATTCCCCAGAAATTCTCAATGGTCAGATAGACATAAATAACTCACCCTTATTGAACTTGGTTCCTAAACATTAGTTCGAATACAGATAACTCTGAGTGGATTGCCTCTTTAGTCTATATAGGTATATGTTTGTTAAGATAATTTTGTAGTTTTCGTTCGCTTTTGACAAAGATACTGTGTATCGAAACGCGTCCACCATTTATTAATATATTTAAACATAAACATAAACCATAATACATAATCATAAAAACTTACCTTACTTACAGCTTTAGCTATCGTGTGTTTATACTTTCACACACTCACAAAGACTCATCAACTAGAGACATCTACTTAAACATTACTGAGCTCCCAGTGGGGCATCTCCCCCAGACTTATCCTAATTCCATATAAATTACCATTCCATATTCATGATTTCTGAATCTACGGAACAAATACCCTGCGATTGAAGAGATTACACTGTTTTCAAGATTAGGCATTCTTTTAGGCCTGTTGATAATATTCTAATTCAATAAAATCTTTTGTTTTAAGTAAATAATCTGTCTTGTTCAATATCATGAGAGGTCTCCTATCGAGAAAAGTTATATCAAAATGTTAAAAGGAAATATTTTCATTATGACTAAGAATTATACTAATATTATAAAATTTTTCGACGACCCTGTATAATTATTTCTCTAATAAGTTCGCGCTTATCATATCCGGTACGAGAGAGACGGAAAAATGTAATTTCCGCATCAAATTTTGAGAGCAGAAAGACAAATTGAAATTGGTGCTTTTGCATCTCTGAATAAGCATGGTGCCAATCCCAATGACTCATCGGAGAAGGGCTAAAGTCATTAAAACCCCTCTAATAAGTACGCTTACTTCAAACACATGCACACTTGTGCATTCTTTCCTCACAAGGACCCTTCATAACTCTCTGTTGCGATCAATGACTGGAAATTTTTTAACTTAATGAAAGCGTATCGAAAAATGAGTTGGATAATGTACAATGATATCGATATAACAATAAGAACACAAAGGGAGGTTTTGATAACATCGGACAACAGTACAAACTTTTTCGAGATAATTGTTACGGAATTAATTTTTTGTTTGAAACAAGTTTGTTGTGGTGTTGTTACATACACGCGATCAGTCGCTCATGAAAATAATTTTGATAAGAGTAATTCAGCATATTCCTTTTTTTCCGTTCTCAACTTCTGGGAGGAGGCTATGCTGTGATGTTACAGTTGTGGCTTACCATGATGATTTAATGTGTTCATTTGCTCCTTGAAGAGGGTCAAATTATGCTCGATGGAAACCAGTTCCACAGCATATTAGCCCTGTGAACAGATGAATTTGCTAGTTGAATCTTTCGCTAATGAGAGTTTTTCGCGAGTCTAGTTTTCCTTCCGGATCGAAATCTTTCAGTTCTTTAGAGAATTTACCATGGAAGCATCTGTTAAAGAGGGAAAGATCGGCAACCCGTCGCCTTTGGGCGATTAGGCGTACAACTTTCTTTTGGACACTATACAATACAGTCGAAACGAATTATAACGACATCGTTTATAACGACCGATCGGTTATTACGACCTGATCGTGAGGTCCCTACCGAATCTCTAGTAAACTATTCAGTAAACACACCGCCTATAACAACATCGGATACAGCGTTTTATCGTTTACAACGACGAAACTTCATCTATATTCGTCGATTATAACGACCAACTGCTTACTTGTCCCAGCAAAACAAAATAATACGAATGATTTTAGATCTTATTATTAATAATAAAAAACAAGTACTGTGTTTTAAGGAATTTTACTTAATAATTGCGATTCGTAACGCGTTTCACTACACCGTAGCTTCTTCAGACGAATGATTATGCAGAAAAATGTAAATGAGAATATAACTATAAATGTTCTTGAGTAATTAAAAGCTTATTGGTCGCCTCCACCTAAGTGGTTATTTATGACAGGTATATCCAATAAAATTAAGGAATAGATTGCTCCCCGAAAAGATTCAATAGAGGTGAATGGCTTAAATCGACTTGTTCATTGATGAGTCTACCTGAGTGTTTGTATTTATTTATTTCTAAAGTTTCCCAAAGATCTACCTTCCAATATTTATTATCTGTATGCAAAATTTCAAACTGTGGGTCGAAAGAATGATTATTTTCTAAGAGATGATTCGCGTAATTTGAATCTGATTTTTTATTTGAAAAACTGCGTTTATATTCCGATATTCTAATATTAAAATTTCTATGTGTTCTACCAATGTAGAAATTATCACTGTCATTGCAATTCAATCTATAAATACCTGATTTATTGTTTTTACCTGGATTGGTTTTATTATTTTTATATATTTGCCTAAATTATTATTAGTTTGGAAAGCTATGTTGAAATTATTGCTACTTAAGAATGATTTCAGTTTCTCACTTGTAATGCCAACGTAGGTTAAGGTGTTGAATTTTTGTTTCAATTTATCGACAGGGTAAACTTCGTTCAATGCGATTCTACTTTGTTTTTATTTAAAATATTATTTATTAGTTTGGGATTGTAACCATTATTTTTGGCTATTTGTTTAATCAAATTTAGTTCTTTGTTGAAATTTTCTGGTGATAGCGGGATGTTAATCAATCTATGAATAAAACTATTGAATGCTGACATTTTATGTTGATATGGATGACACGACGAGTTATGTATTATAATATCTGTATGTGACGGCTTATGGTAAATTGCGAAAACATGTTTTCCATTTTCATTCGAAATTGTTACGTCTAAGAAATTTATCGAATTATTGCTTTCTATTTCGGTTGTGAATGCAATTTTGGATGTAATGAATTTATATGATTTTCGAAAATTTTCAACTGTCTATCTGTTCCTGTGAAGCAAATAATGATATCGTCTACATAGCGATACCAGTATAAACAATATTTACTGAGTGGATGATTATGAATTAATTTCTCTAAGTTATTCATGAAAATTTCTGCTAACAAAGGACTCAACGGATTGCCCATAATCAAGCCGTTTTCAATAGTATAATATTTGTAATTGAAATGGAAATAATTTTGATCTAAACAAATTTTTAATAATGAAAGAATATCTGATTTAATGATAGTATTGACATGATTCCTTTCTAATAATTCTTCAACTAAGTAATACGTATCTTTTGGAGGAATGTTGGGAAATAGATTCTTAACATCGAAAGAAAAAAGTTTGGAATTAGGTGGTATAGTGGTATCTTTGATATTGGCAATAAGTTCGTATGAATTTTGACCGAAAATTCAGATTTAAAATTGCAATGTTTTATTAGCAAGTCGTTGAGGAATTTTGAAAGTTTGAACGAAGGTGCCGTTACATAAGAAACAACAGGTCTAATAGGGTAATTAGGTTTATGAAGTTTTATCAACGAATATAATTCGGGGGATTGTGGATTGGAGTTAATGAATTTATATTTTTCTTGGTCTGTAATTAATGATTTTGCTGTCGAAATTATATTTTTAACAACTTTCTGAAATTTTGCGGTAGGATCCTTAGTTGATGTTATATAGTTTCCGGCTGTTAAGAATTCTTCAGTTTTAGAAATATAATCGGTTTTACTAATCGCAATGACGGTGTTACCTTTATCTGCTTTAGTGAATACTAAATCGTTCTTGGTACTATTTTCACGAATTGTTTTATTATCTTATAATCGGAATTGCAATGAGGTGATAATTTCGAAAAGTCTTCTTTGATGATTTTTGCTGTTTGATGTTTGGCTAAAATATTATCTTTGGAGTTTTGAGAATAATTTCGGAGTCTATGCCTAACTGTTCAAAATTAGTTTTATTATGTTTTGGATGTAAATTATGTTTGAATCCTTTTTCTAATAGATCTTTTTGTGGTTGTGTAAAATCGGTATCAGTTAAATTAGTGAATCTTTCAAAAAAAATGGTCTGATAATTTATCAGTTGAAGGTTTGGGTGGAGAAATTTTGAATTTAAGTGAATTCAACTTTTTCTGTTGTTGCTGAAACTATTTATGAATTAAAATTTTGACATCGTATCTGGATTCAGAGTCTAAAATATCAAACTCAACAGGGTGCAATCTAAACAATAATTCCGTATGGATTACCTTCAAATATATGTTTGCAACGTCCCTCCTGTTGTACTAGATCTTCATATCCTCTTTGAGCCATATGCGTTGGCCTTTCTCAATTGCTCTCCTTGCTGGTCCACTGTTGTTATGTGTCTTCAACCGTATGTAATTGGGAATCAACCTGTTTTTCAAGCACATTGAGTAGAACCATATATTCTGCGTGTGAACTGCACATCTTAGTAGTATTTTGAAATACCACAAAGCCAAAAAGCCGGTATCAGCTTTCAGATTCACTAATTTAACTGATACCGATTTTACACAACCACAAAAAGATCTATTAGAAAAAGGATTCAAACATAATTTACATCCAAAACATAATAAAACTAATGTTGAACATTTAGGCATAGACTCCGAAATTATTCTCAAAAACTCCAAAGATAATATTTTAGCCAAACATCAAACAGCAAAAATCATCAAAGAAGACTTTTCGAAATTATCACCTCATTGCAATTCCGATTATAAGATAATAAAAACAATTCGTGAAAATAGTACCAAGAACGATTTAGTATTCACTAAAGCAGATAAAGGTAACACCGTCATTGCGATTAGTAAAACCGATTATAATTCTAAAACTGAAGAATTCTTAACAGCCGGAAACTATATAACATCAACTAAGGATCCTACCGCAAAATTTCAGAAAGTTGTTAAAAACATAATTTCGACAGCAAAATCATTAATTACAGACCAAGAAAAATATAAATTCATTAACTCCAATCCACAATCCCCCGAATTATATTCGTTGATAAAACTTCATAAACCTAATTACCCTATTAGACCTGTTGTTTCTTATGTAACGGCACCTTCGTTCAAACTTTCAAAATTCCTCAACGACTTGCTAATAAAACATTGCAATTTTAAATCTGAATTTTCGGTCAAAAATTCATACGAACTTATTGCCAATATCAAAGATACCACTATACCACCTAATTCCAAACTTTTTTCTTTCGATGTTAAGAATCTATTTCCCAACATTCCTCCAAAAGATACGTATTACTTAGTTGAAGAATTATTAGAAAGGAATCATGTCAATACTATAAATAAATCAGATATTCTTTCATTATTAAAAATTTGTTTAGATCAAAATTATTTCCATTTCAATTACAAATATTATACTATTGAAAACGGCTTGATTATGGGCAATCCGTTGAGTCCTTTGTTAGCAGAAATTTTCATGAATAACTTAGAGAAATTAATTCATAATCATCCACTCAGTAAATATTGTTTATACTGGTATCGCTATGTAGACGATATCATTATTTGCTTCACAGGAACAGATAGACAGTTGAAAATTTTCGAAAATCATATAAATTCATTACATCCAAAAATTGCATTCACAACCGAAATAGAAAGCAATAATTCGATAAATTTCTTAGACGTAACAATTTCGAATGAAAATGGAAAACATGTTTTCGCAATTTACCATAAGCCGTCACATACAGATATTATAATACATAACTCGTCGTGTCATCCATATCAACATAAAATGTCAGCATTCAATAGTTTTATTCATAGATTGATTAACATCCCACTATCACCAGAAAATTTCAACAAAGCACTAAATTTGATTAAACAAATAGCCAAAAATAATGGTTACAATCCCAAACTAATAAATAATATTTTAAATAAAAACAAAGTAGAATCGCATTGAACGAAGTTTACCCTGTCGATAAATTGAAACAAAAATTCAACACCTTAACCTACGTTGGCATTACAAGTGAGAAACTGAAATCATTCTTAAGTAGCAATAATTTCAACATAGCTTTCCAAACTAATAATAATTTAGGCAAATATATAAAAATAATAAAACCAATCCAGGTAAAACAATAAATCAGGTATTTATAGATTGAATTGCAATGACTGTGATAATTTCTACATTGGTAGAACACATAGAAATTTTAATATTAGAATATCGGAACATAAACGCAGTTTTTCAAATAAAAAATCAGATTCAAATTACGCGAATCATCTCTTAGAAAATAATCATTCTTTCGACCCACAGTTTGAAATTTTGCATACAGATAATAAATATTGGAAGGTAGATCTTTGGGAAACTTTAGAAATAAATAAATACAAACACTCAGGTAGACTCATCAATGAACAAGTCGATTTAAGCCCTTCACCTCTATTGAATCTTTTCGGGGAGCAATCTATTCCTTAATTTTATTGGATATACCTGTCATAAATAACCACTTAGGTGAAGGCGACCAATAAGCTTTTAATTACTCAAGAACATTTATAGTTATATTCTCATTTACATTTTTCTGCATAATCATTCGTCTGAAGGAGCTACGGTGTAGTGAAACGCGTTACGAATCGCAATTATTAAGTAAAATTCCTTAAAACACAGTACTTGTTTTTTATTATTGATAATGGAATTTTACCAAGTAAAAGCCTCCCAAATTCAAATCTTATTATTAAGCATAGAAGGAATATTTAGGCGTATTATTACTTTTCACTTTTCCCACCATATCCAAACCTCTTCCCGGTCATCTGACCTTGGATATTGCACAGCTATTGTTAAGTGCGCTAATTGTCTGCGTGAGTGACAGGTTAATTTATGAATTTTAGCTTTGATTAAATAGTGTTTTTATGCGACAACATGTCATTAAATGTTTACTATTGAAGGAAAATCTCATATCATATGGAGATTAGAAAATGACGGGTCAAATAGCAAAATTGGAAGGAATGTAGAGTTTCACACTCTACAATATCAACGATTTGGAAGAATAGAGATAAAATAAAAGTTCTTTTTGAAAACAACTCCTTGAAGCTTAAACGATCGAGGACAAGTGAATATAAAGTTATTGAAGATGATTTATTCACATGGTTTAAATATTAGAGGGCAAAGAACGTCCCAACGACGATTTTGCAACAAAAAGCCAACGACTTTGTTCGTCTTATGGGAGAAATTTTGTGGCTTACCAAGATGATTTAATGTGTTCATTTGCTCCTTGAAGAGGGTCAAATTATGCTCGATGGAAACCAGTTCCACAGCATATTAGCCATGTGAACAGATGAATTTGCTAGTTGAATCTTTCGTTGATGAGAGTTTTTCGCGAGTCTAGTTTTTCTTTCCGGATCGAAATCTTTCAGTTCTTTAGAGAATTTACCATGGAAGCATCTGTTAAAGAGGAAAAGATCGGTAACCCGTCGCCTTTGGGCGATGAGGCGTACAAGTTTTTTATGGACACTATATAATACAGTCGAAACGGATTATAACGTCATCGTTTATAACGACCGATCGGTTATTACGACCTGATCGTGAGGTCCCTACCGAATCTCTAGTAAACTATTCAGTAAACACACCGCCTATAACAACATCGGATACAGCGTTTTATCGTTTACAACGACGAAACTTCATCTATATTCGTCGATTATAACGACCAACTGCTTACTTGTCCCAGCAAAACAAAATAATACGAATGATTTTAGATCTTATTATTAAGCATAGAAGGAATATTTAGGCGTATTATTACTTTTCACTTTTCCCACCATATCCAAACCTCTTGCCGGTCATCTGACCTTGGATTTTGCACAGCTATTGTTAAGTGCGCTGATTGTCTGCGTGAGTGACAGGTTAATTTATGAATTTTAGCTTTGATTAAATAGTGTTTTTATGCGACAACATGTCATTAAATGTTTACTATTGAAGGAAAATCTCATATCATATGGAGATTAGAAAATGACGGGTCAAATAGCAAAATTGGAAGGAATTTAGAGTTTCACACTCTACAATATCAACGAATTGGAAGAATAGAGATAAAATAAAAGTTCTTTTTGAAAACAACTCCTTGAAACTTAAACGATCGAGGACAAGTGAATATAAAGTTATGGAAGCTGATTTATTCACATGGTTTAAATATTAGAGGGCAAAGAACGTCCCAACGACGATTTTGCAACAAAAAGCCAACGACTTTGTTCGTCTTATGGGAGAAATTTTGTGGCTTACCAAGATGATTTAATGTGTTCATTTGCTCCTTGAAGAGGGTCAAATTATGCTCGATGGAAACCAGTTCCACGGCATATTAGCCCTGTGAACAGAAGGATTTGCTAGTTGAATCTTTCGCTGATGAGAGTTTTTAGCGAGTCTAGTTTTCTTTCCGGATCGAAATCTTTCAGTTCTTTAGAGAATTTACTATGGAAGCATCTGTTGAAGAGGAAAAGATCGGTAACTCGTCGCCTTTGGGCGATGAGGCGTACAAGTTTTTTATGGACACTATATAATACAGTCGAAACGGATTATAACGTCATCGTTTATAACGACCGATTGGTTATTACGACCTGATCGTGAGGTCCCTACCGAATCTCTAGTAAACTATTCAGTAAACACACCGCCTATAACAACATCGGATACAGCGTTTTATCGTTTACAACGACGAAACTTCATCTATATTCGTCGATTATAACGACCAACTGCTTACTTGTCCCAGCAAAACAAAATAATACGAATGATTTTAGATCTTATTATTAAGCATCGAAGAATATTTAGGCGTATTATTACTTTTTACTTTTCCCACCATATCCAAACCTCTTGCCGGTCATCTGACCTTGGATATTGCACAGCTATTGTTAAGTGCGCTAAAATTCTGCGTGAGTGACAGGTTAATTTATGAATTTTAGCTTTGATTAAATAGTGTTTTCATGCGACAACATGTCATTAAATGTTTACTATTGAAGGAAAATCTCATATCATATGGAGATTAGAAAATGACAGGTCAAATAGCAAAATTGGAAGGAATGTAGAGTTTCACACTCTACAATATCAACGATTTGGAAGAATAGAGATAAAATAAAAGTTCTTTTTGAAAACAACTCCTTGAAACTTAAACGATCGAGGACAAGTGAATATAAAGTTATGGAAGCTGATTTATTCACATGGTTTAAATATTAGAGGGCAAAGAACGTCCCAACGACGATTTTGCAACAAAAAGCCAACGACTTTGTTCGTCTTATGGGAGAAATTTTGTGGCTTACCAAGATGATTTAATGTGTTCATTTGCTCCTTGAAGAGGGTCAAATTATGCTCGATGGAAACCAGTTCCACAGCATATTAGCCCTGTGAACAGATGAATTTGCTAGTTGAATCTCTCGCTGATGAGAGTTTTCCGCGAGCCTAGTTTTTCTTTCCGGATCGAAATCTTTCAGTTCTTTAGAGAATTTACCATGGAAGCATCTGTTAAAGAGGGAAAGATCGGCAACCCGTCGCCTTTGGACGATGAGGCGTACAACTTTCTTTTGGACACTATACAATACAGTCGAAACGAATTATAACGACATCGTTTATAACGACCGATCGGTTATTACGACCTGATCGTGAGGTCCCTACCGAATCTCTAGTAAACTATTCAGTAAACACACCGCTTATAACAACATCGGATACAGCGTTTCATCGTTTACAACAACGAAACTTCATCTATATTCCACGATTATAACGACCAACTGCTTACTTGTCCCAGTAAAACAAAACAATACGAATGATTTTAGATCTTACTATTAAGCATCGAACGCACTTTTCCCACCATATCCAAACCTCTTCCCGGTCATCTGACCTTGGATATTGCACACTTATTGTTAAGTGCGCTAATTGTCTCGTGAGTAACAACTTGATTTATGAATTTTATCTTTGATTAAACAGAGTTTTTATGCATCAACATATCATTAAATGTTTACTATTGAAGGAAAATCTCATATCATATGGGATTAGAAAATGACGGGTCAAATAGCAAAATTGGAAGGAATGTAGAGTTTCACACTTGGAAGGATAGAGATAAAATGAAAGTTCTTTTTGAAAACAACTCCTTAAAACTTAAACGATCGAGGACAAGTGAATATAAAGTTATGGAAGATGCTTTATTGACATGGTTTGAATATTAGAGGGCAAAGAACGTCCCAATAAGAGGTCCGATTTTGCAACAAAAAGCCAACGACTTTGTTCGTCTTATGGGAGAAATTTTGAGTGTTTGTCGTCTTGGGTAAAACGTTTTCGTGCTCGTCATAATATTATGACAGGAAAAGTTTGCGGTGAAGCAGCTGGTGTTCCTGAAGGAGTGACTGAAGAGTCGCTTTTTCATAAGTGGCTTGCGAAGAATCACGGCTCTCTCGGTAAAAGACCGGAGCTGCTGAGAATTGGCAACAATGCTAGCAGGGCTCTTGACGGCCCGTACCGAGTGCGCATCATGCGGGCCATTGTTTACAGTTGGTTGAAGCACGTTAAAGATATTTCGTATTTTCTTGTTGCATTGTTTAAACAATCTACAGTTTTCATTGCGAACTGTATTCGTTTGAGTGTAACATCACTTCATGTTTTGAATAATCAGGTGCTTATTCATCTGTATATGGTGTCTGCCTAGTTCTGTTTTCGTTTCGAGATTCTAAACATGTCGAATACTTGTGTAGTGCCAGCTTGTGAAAACAATTATAAATCGCAAAACGAAAAAGTATCAGTGTTTAATTTTCCAAAGGATGACTTGCTGAGAAATACTCGGATGAAAAATTGGACTCCTGGTAAAAACTCTGTTATTTTTGAAAAACATTTCAACCTCATTTTATTTTAAAAGTAGAAAAGTATGTGGATTCGACAGGCCAGGAAAGAGTTATTTCTAGATCGAGGTATGCACTGATACCTGGGCAGTTCCCACATTATTTCCCAATTTACCTTCTTATATAAGCAAAAAATTGGATCTTACAAATAATTTTCTGAGTAGAAAACGACATAAGTAACTCAACTTCCAATATTTAATCATTATTTCCTTCATTTTCAAGCAATTTTCGTCAAATTATCATGTAAATACTTTTTGTAGATGCTTCCTTACTTTTTATGTAACTTCTTTTTAACTGTAAATAGTTTTGTAGATGCTTTCTTGATTTTTATGTAACTTAACTTTCAATTCTATGACCAACTTGAGCAACTAGCAAGAGTTTACTCTTTTAGAATCTCTGTAACTTTTCCTATTAATTCTTGTCTTTGAATAATGTTAGACACACGTTATGTTGTTACTTTAAATTCCTAGTGAATCTGTCTATTATGATAGAGCATAGAATATCTTGGTGATATACAGGGTGCTTCAACGAAAACTAAACAGAGGCTATATCTACCAAGATATTCATTTCTGATCAAAACGTAAAAACAATTCAATTTTTGTTTCAAGTGGGACATCTTTTGGGGTACAAAGCTTGCCTGAAATATCAACCCCCTAAGCGGGGGTTGCAATCCTTGAACATTTTGAATAAGGAAGATGGGTCGAGTGATGACTCAAAAGAAAAGTGGTATCTTTGTCTACATTGCCTTGAACGAATTTCCATTTTTAATTGAAAACTGTAAAAGATACAGGGTGAGCAACTCAAAGATAGGGAAGACTATTTCCTTGAGACTATTCAAGTTTCAGTGAAGTAAAATGGAACAGATCCATGCTGATCAATGGCAATCAGCTGGGGTGACCACCCTTGAAAATTTAGAAGAAGATAGATGGGTCGAGTGATACCTCGAAAAAAAGGTATTATCTTTGTCTGCATCCCCGTGAACGAATTTTCATTTTCGATCAAAAACTGTAGAAGATACAAAGTGAGCTACTGAAAAATAGAGGATACTATCTATCGCCCTGAGCTATTCAAGTGTTAGTGCAAAAAAATGAAACAGATTCATTCCAGATCAAAGGTTGTCATCTTCCGAAACAGTATTCACATCTCAAATTTCAACCCCTAGAGCAGGGGTGACCACCCTGTGTTATTTTTAAAGCAGAAGATAGGTCCAGTTATAACCTTCTGAGAAAGGATTTTTGTTTGTCTCCACAATGGTGTGCTAGTTTTTGTTCTCCATCAAAATTACTGGGTGAGCAGCTGAAACATTGGAATGATTATGAAGGATTATGAATCTTGAACGAAAACGATAAAACCCATCTAACCTCTTAAAAATTATTAAGGGTGGTCACCCCTGCTCTAGGGGTTGAAATTCGAAATGAGGATGGTACTTGATGATGACTGCCATTGATCAGCATGGATCTGTTCCATTTTACTTCACTGAAACTTGAATAGTCAGAAAAAGTGCGTATTAAAATGAATTTAAGGATCAAAGAGAGAGCACGGCCAACAAAACGAATCGCCCTGTATGCTTTTACATAATTTCTTCTGATCTAGTGCTGTAGATCTTCGTAGGAGACCCGTGTGTCATTTTGTATCTTCTACAGTTTTCAATCAAAAATGAAAATTCTTTTACGGGAATGCAGACAAAGATAATACCTTTCTTTCGAGTTATCACTCGACCCATCTACCCTCTTCCAAATTTTCAAGGGTTGTCACCCCTACTCCAGGGGTTGAAATTCGAGATGAGGATGGTACTTGCTGATGACTGCCATTGATCAGCATGGATCTGTTCCATTTTACCTCACTGAAAGTTGAATAGTCTCAGGAAAATAGTCTTCCCTATCTTTCAGTTGCTCACCCTGTATATTTTACAGTTTTCAATTAAAAATAGAAATTCGTTCAAGACAATGTAGATAAAGATACCACCTTTCTTTTGAGTCATCATTCGACCCACCTACCCTATTCAAAATGTTCAAGGATTGCCACCCCCGCTTAGGGGGTTGATATGTCAGGCAAGTTTTGTACCCCAAAAGATGTCCCCCTTGAAACAAAAATTGACCTGTTCTTGCGTTTTGATCAGAAATGAATATCTTGGTAGATATAGCCTCTGTTTTGTTTTCGTTAAAGCACCCTGTATATGTAGCGATGTACAGATTAAACAATACTTTAGCCGCGAATATAGAAATTGGGTTAAATTTAAAGCGCGAATAAGGAACTTTTACTTTTCTAATTTACATCAAGTAACGTAAACGACCATCTCAATCGAATTATTTCGATCAGCTCAGTAGTTGTTTTACAGAGAACAATCTTAAAGAGTTTTTTATCAAACCATCTTTCCCCACAGAACAATACGCTGCAGCTAATCCCTTTTTTAAATTTATTCTGAAATCTCGACTCAATAAAAGTTGTTTGACTCAATACTCGATCTGAACAATTCATAAAATTTGCTTGTAAACTCATTGGATTGTATTCAGTTGCCAGCAATTATCACGTTCTATTCTGTGATTTTTCAGCAAGAAAACTTACTTTAAATTCGCATTGTAACCATTTCCCTTTAAGTCTTGTTTATTTGTTATTTAGTGGAACTTAAGCGAAACTCTAATGGTCTACTATCTATAGTTTTTCGAAAAGCGAGAACATAAGGATAATCCTACACCTCTAAAACCGCAGAACGTATACAATTTCCACCACATCTGCCGCTTTTATATAACGATCATTATCATTACTGCCGTCCTATGTTCCATGCAATTCCGCAAATGGGGTAAATAGGTCATAATGGCATTCGGCTTAATATTCTTTTCATGAGGGTGCATTTAGAATCTTCCCCCACTTCATAGAAACTACTCGAATGCATCGACAGAATAATCGCATCGTTTATGCTTCGATAATTGCATAGATTCCCGATGAAATTCATTTAATATACTGGGTGTGTAATATCCATTCTAGGAACTTTTATAGAGACTGCTTGAGAGGATATCATTATACGAAATCGTTTATACACACTCCATTCCAAAAGTAATCGAACATTTTTAAAATAGAAACAACCTGTATTAATTTAGATACAAATCTTTTTTATTGATTAATGTATTCTCCTCCTGCATTGATACACAAATTTGCACGCACTAACAGGTTGTCGAACGACTTATCTATCTCCTTTTTAGGAATGGTCCTTAACGCGTCGGTCACCATACTTGCAATGGTATCAATCGAATCGTGTTGCTTTCCTTTCAGCGTCAAATGCAGGCTAGGGAACACATAGTAGTCGCACGGTGCCAGATCAGGTGAATAGGGTGAATCTTGCAAGGCAATAATGTGATTTTTCATCAGAAATTCAGTTACAACAGTCAGGGCCGCGCCTGCGTGCGATATCTATGAAGCGCCATTTTTTTTAAAAGGGTATTTCTCTGCTAATGGACCACAGGAGTAATGACGTAACGACGGCCATTTTGTTGTGAAAGGTCAGTGTCTACTTTCCAAACAAAGTTAGAAGCAGTGTTAATTTCCATAAGGACAATTTCAAATCGTGATTATTTTTTATCCAGGAAGTTCCTGAACATGTGAGTACATTTTATGATTGAATTATGTGATAAATTAAAGAATTTGACAAAGAGTAAACTCATTATGTCCTAAAAATATGTAATTTGCCCTATTTATTGAATTTGTGAGGTTAGGATTTTGCAGTTGCAATAATTGTTTCAATTTATTTTTCATTCTAGATTCGAATATGGTTATGTGTTTTGCATTTTGTAATTTACCAAGGTTTGATTTGAACTTTAAAATATTTTCCTCGCTCAGCATACCATTCTTAGAAGTATGTGGCTTTGTTGAATAGAGTTCATCGATAGTTTGTACTGCATTGGTATGAGGTTTTCTGCTCTTCCATGTACAAGTTATATCTGTTACAGATATATTGTGATAACCAAAAATCGATAATGCTGCCATGTGATGACACACCAACTGACCTCTTGGGCATGTACAACTGGCTTCTTCGATACACTTGTCTGTGTCAAGTTTTATCTAGAAAATGAATTTTTTTAGTATGCTACTGAACACATTCGCTACTTTGGTCTCATACCTCTACTTTATATAAACGATCCCGCATGCTAGCATGAACATTGCCGCGAATTATGAGAAGTTCTCCATCAAATGCCATGTCTTTCACATGACCGGACTCTACAGCATTTTCTCCTCGAGCTACAAGCTTGGCATCGTCTTTAAAGAACTCCAAAATTGAGGATAAATTGAGAACATGTTTAGATGCCATTAAAAATTCTTCTGAAATAGTTTCAAAAACACCAAATATGTAAAACGTATATAATCATCTACAGATCCTAACCTCACTAGTTCAATAACTAGGTCTAAATACATATTCTTACGAGCATAAGAATTGGCTATTAGTGAAATTCTTTAATTTATCACATAATTCAATCATAAAATGTACTCACATGTTCAGGAACTTCCTGGATATAAAATAATAACGATTTCAAATTGTCCTTATGGAAATTAACACTGCTTCTAACTTTGTTTGGAAAGTGGACACTGACCTGCTTCAACAAAATGGCCGTCGTTACGTCAAACTCCTGTGGTCCATTGGAAACAAGTCCATACAACACTGTCCGCAGCATGAATTTTTTGAAAATTTGGAACATTCGTTGTAGTTTTGTGTTCGGGGTTTCGACTTTAGTCTTCATTTCAGCTTTTTCCAACCGCTTCAAGCTTTTCCTGTATTTTCCTATCTTCTTTTTATATTGGCTTATTTTACTGTTTTTCTCTCTGATAATTCTTTTGTGCTTTTCCCTAAGGTTTCTCCTTTCTCCTCTCAATTTCTGGAAATCTTAAAGTTACTGGATGGACTGAGACTGAACACACTGATTCAGAGGTATTTGTAACTTCTTTCAAAGCATTTTTCTTTGTCCGATAGTTTTTACAATGATCTTTCCATTTGTTTTTAGCAGCTATGTGTTCTCGGCGAGACACGTCTTTGACTAATTTTTTTAAACTTTTACCTTTATCCTTCATATGGTATTTTCAACGCTCTTTCTCTTTCTATTCTTCCATTTTCTGTGGATCATTTTTTAGCCGTTGATATCTCAACCTTTCTGCATTTCGTTTTTGTTCAAGAATTCCTTCTCTCGTCTTACTTTTACTTTTGGATCGCATAATCTACAAGAAAGACCGTATTCTGAATTATAAAGACTGAGAAATGGTTGTTCACGGTCATTGTCGGAAAGTAAAACAGTCTCTTGTAACATTGAACAGTCCCCTGTGTCAAAAAATTACAGGGGACTGTTATTTTCACATAAAAAGTTCAATAGCACAGAATCATTCAACATATCATTGAATGTAATAAGTTGAAATGATCACGTAATCCCTTAATAATTCATGTATGAAATTCTTATAATTTAAACCCTCAAAACCATTGAAAATCTACTTACCAGTGGACTGTCACAACAAGTGGCACGTGCTTCACCAATACGGGCAGCTTGGAGACTGAATAAAAGACGCCAATATCGTAGAGGTTTGCATCCGAATAAACTTTCCACTTTTCGTGTTCCGTTTCATGATTTTAAACGAGCTTAGCGATGCATAGTATCATTTTGGCGCCATTTTCGAATCGGGCATGGGACTGTTCAAAAATTTTGCGGATAACATTCGTGAGCTGATTTTTCAATATTGAAAAATAATTGGAATGATGATTGCATGCTCACTGTAATGCAGTTTCGATTATACATTTTTATTTCGGCGAATTTCTATACTGAATAGATATGCTGGACGTAAGGCTTTTCGATCTGAGATTCGGACAACACAGGGGACTGTGATTCGAGATGTTTGAAAAGAAATAAATTGAATATAAGAATAAAATGTGATTTTTTAAGCAGAGGACGATGAGGAAGAGGAAGTATATGGTCGTTATTAGTTCACATGTGTCAATGAAAGTAAACCGATAATGTAAAATTTATGTAAAACAACGTTTTTCTGATTTGTGGAGAAATGCTCAAATCTTCTGACTGAAATATGTTATCTAGTTTTACATTGTATTTTCCTGAATAGGCAAAAACAATTTGCTTCCGATTGGCAATTATTGCAATAAATAAAACGTGAATTTAATTTTTACATACTTTACTTAAGATATTAATTGAACAGTATAGATATTAAATCAGCATACTTTTCACTTTTGACATCTCGAAGCGACTTTTTTTGGGTTACCAACGCTCCCTATTCAGTGTTTGCCACTTTGTTTCGGGCTCATTCTCAACTCAACAAAATTTTATTTACAAGAATATATACAGGGACAATTAATCACACAGGGTGATGTACAACTATTGGGATAGCAATTGTTGTTGCTTGAACATATGATCTGATAGCGATGTTCGAAGTTGATACTCATTCAACTCTCACTCCACTGTTTTCTTCAAATGGTATACCCTATATCTGAAGGTTTGAGTAGGAGGTATACTTTAATACCTTTCGAGTGCTACCTAGATTCCCTGTACCTATTTTGAACGGTTTCGAAGATATTCGAAAGTATTAATACAAGGTGGGGCGTAATGGAAGGGCTTTTTTGAAATGAGAATAACTCAGCTAATTTTTAACGTAGAACATTTTTAATTACGTAAAATGAAAGCTTAAATGTTATCATTTAGTGAAGAAAAAGTGAGAAAATTATGTTCTGAAAATGACATCAGGCAGATGACGTCCGTGTTTCACAATGCATTGATGTAATCGATTCTTAAAGCTCTGCATCACTCGTTTTAACAAATCGGTGTCGATTGCCCTAACATCTCTCTAACCTAACTTCTTGACGTAGACCTTAGCCTTTAGGTTTTCCCACAATAAATAATCACAAGCAGTGAGATCCGCAGTACGCGGGGGCCACGGTACAACACTAAAAGGAGAGATTACATGACCAGGAAAATGCGACTCACAACTTCCATTGAGGCTTTCGCTATATGTGCCGTGGCACCATCCTGTTGAAACTAAACATTTCTTCTGTTCATTCTTCGTCGTCGCAACTCTGGGATAAAAAAGTTCTCCAGTATGAAAAAATATCGCTCAGAGTTTGCAGTTACGGTTGCCCTTCTCTCATCGTCGACAAAATACGGTCCAATCACCCCACCAAACGATGCGCTATGAGCCGTGCACTGTGAAGTGGGGAAATGAGCCTCATCAATCATCATTATCACTGGTTCATTTTCATCGGCGATAATCATTTGTATTCTCGCGGCCAACTGCTGGCGTTGTGCAGAATTTCCTTCATTCAGGTTAAAGCGGAGGTCGTGGTGTAAAATTCTGCGAACAGTTCGACTACTCATTTGGAGTGCTGCAGCTCGTTTTTCGGACAGAGCGCCCTGAGCTTTGAATGACAGCTTGTCTCACTCTTTCCGCGGGAGCTGGTGTCTTTACAGTTCGAGGACGACCTTGAGGTTTAGATTCATTGCTTATGTAGTCGTTTTGAAATTTTGTAACCATCGGATGATTATGTCCTGTTTCGAAACTGAAGCGTTGCGACCAATGTTAAAGCGTCGCTGCACGACAATGACAGAGTCTACCGAACGCACGGTGCTCTCTTGTCCAGATAACCATTGTCAACTCAATGGTAACTTCTCCTGAATCGAATAACCTCAGTCGCTCCCCTCTACTCAATCACCGTTACGTGTTCTACTCGTTCCAAAAACGCTTTTCCATTACGCCCCACCCTGTATATTAACTAGGAAAATTATTGTGCTAAATATATATTTCATCTATCTAGTAATTAATACTTAATTATCAGTTCCTACCTAACGGTTTTACTACACTTATCATAATGTTGCAAGGGGTGAGAAGAGTCATGAGGAATCCAAATATCTGTGAAAGTAGGCTTAGGAAATATATTAAATGCAAAAGTCGTCAATGTCAACGATATGAACTCTGATATCCCCGGAGATGAATGTCATTAATTTCCAGCATTCACATATAAAACCAATTATTCACAACGATTTCACGCCTCTTCCCAATTTTTGTCTTCAATAAAACTATTTCTAATTTCATAACAAATTTTCTGAACACTCTGGAGACCTTGCTATGGGGAATCCCTTAAGTCCACTTCTAGCTGAATTATTCATGAGTCATATAGAGGAAAATTTTTTCCAAAATCCCATAGCTTCACAATTAATATTCTTGGTATCGTTATGTTGATGATGTACTAGCGTGCTTCACTGGTACTTGATCTTTTTATGAATTCCACCAACATTATCCACAAAGAAATCAATTTCAAGCTAGAAATAGAAACAAACAATCGAATAAAATTTTTAGACTTAACCATTTCCCGAATAAATAACTCTTTTGCATTTGATATATTTCAAAAACCTACTTTCAGAAATATTTGCATTCCTTATGACAATTCTCACCCCTTGCAACATAAACTAGCCGTTTTCATCTCAATGGTTCATAGAGCATTTTCATTCCCACTTTCTACCGAATATCTTAACAAAGAAATTTACGTAGTAAAAACTATCGCCAGTAATAAAGTTTACCCCCTATCATAGTAGACAAAATAATTCTTAAAAACAAAGACAGTAAGCTTATATTAATATAAACCCCATGGTTAACCAATATTCAAAAATTCTCTTCCTTAACTTATTTAGGTACAATTTCACAGCAAGTTGCGAATCAAATATCAAGTTATAACATAAAAATTGCTTTCAAACCTACATGTGAATTATAACAATTATTTTTAATTGTTAAAGGCAAAACATACAAATTAGACAATCCAGGAGTACACGGACGGTGTTGCCCTGATTGTAACGGTGTGTATATAGGCCAGATCTTTCAACATTAGATACAAAGAACATCACTCTTCCTTTTGTAAAAACAATAGTGACTCCAAGTTTATTTAATTAAGGTTTGTGAAAGTCTTCTAGAAGTGGCTGAAGATAATTCCTTTCACATTGATGTAAGACATAAAGCGAGTTCCCTCTTAACGTCTGTACAAAATTTTCAATTTATTTGTGGAATTATTATTTGGCATGACGTTCTATTTCATATAAATATTGTCAGCAAACAAATGCAAACTGCTACAATTAATATTAAAGTAAATCTAACCAAACCTACCTAAAAAATTTAGTTGATCACTTCCAGCAATATAGATCTGACCAATCATTTCAAGAAAGTCTTGTGCAAGCAAAAGAAGTAGCATCCTTTCTCGAAATTGAAGAAGACTTTACACCATTACCAACGGTTAGGAGGAAATTTAAACCAAAACTGTTTGACTATGAACACCGAGATGAGACCGTCTTTAAAATTAGTTTTTTCTTAAAAATTATAGATCAAACTATAAGCTCTCTGAAAAACCGATTTGACTTATTAAATGAGTATGATAATATTTTCGGATTTTTAGCGACATATTCAAACTAAGTGACAGCGATCTTTTAGAACATTGTTCTATTCTCGAAGAGCGACTGACCTATCAGGATAATAAGGATATAGACTCCTATGATCTGTTTGACGAAATTAAAGCGTTAAATTTGTTTTCATTACCTGATGATACTGACCCCTTAAGTATTTTACAATATATATTTGAAAGCAATTTAATCTCCACCTTACCAAACGTAAGCATTTCACTAAGAATTCTTTTGACGTTGCCTGTATCTGTAGCTTCTGGCGAGCGATCTTTTTCAAAGTTGAAAATCATTAAAAATTAAGTAAGATCGACAATGATTCAAGAAAGATTGCCTGGGCTAACAATATTAGCAATTGAGCAAGAAATTTTTGACGATATAAATTTTAGCAATGTAATTAATGAATTTGCAACAGCAAAATCTCGGAAAATATCGCTACTACAGTAGGTATCTTTTATTTTTCTATTGCACCTAGATCTTGCTATCATTTATGATTTCAAAACGAAGTTCCCTAGGTATTTGTTATCAGAAATATCTGCATATTTTTAAAATATCTAAGTATAAGTAGAATGTAGTACTTATATATAAACACCTCAAAAAAATCTAGAGAACACTTCTGAATATCGATATATCGTATCCAGAACGATAAATATGGATGTTTTTTTTTTAAAAAATGAACACCTGCATCAATTTCTCACCAAATTATGTAGAGTGCAACAGATTTCAGTTTTTTTTTATAAAAAACTAAAAATGCAGCAGATGCGACGCTGCTTTATAATCATTTCATGTATTCAGTGTTTGAAATCAGTTAATTGGGACTTTGTTTCTGTTGTAAGCACAAATAAAAGATTCAAGTTTTGTGATTCGACCATGGAAAGACGACATTTGACTAGAGAATAGATGTTACGAGCCGTTGGCATGCTCCAAGCTGAGAGCTCACAACGGGAAGTATCCAGGGTTCTGGGAAGTAGCCAAAGTGTCATAAACCGTTTATGGTCGCTTTGCAATGAAACAAGTAGCGTAGAAAAACGCCATACAGGTCGTTTCAGGATTACTACAGTCGCCCAAGACCGATTTTGGGTTTTACAAGCCAGAAGAGATCGTACTACCACAGCATCTCAATTAGCTCAAGAGCTATCACGAGTTCATAATGTACAAATTTCCGACCAAACTGTGAGAAATCGACTGCATGAAGGTCAACTCCACTCCAGACGCCCTTCAAGAGTTCCACAACTGGCCCATGGAAATTGCGCTGCTCGTTTAGCTTGGTGCCAAGAACACGTAAACTGGGATCAAGAGAGGTGGGCCACAGTTCTCTTCAGTGATGAATCTAGATTTAGTTATTATCCCGATTCGGGAAGAATTCGAATATGGAGGGAACCTGGAATGCAAAACCGTCTCCAGCATGCTCGAGAAGTTGTTAGACAGGGAGGCGGATCAGTGATGTTTTGAGGAGGTATACGCCTAGGTGGAAGAACTGACTTCGTTTTCATACAGAACAACCTCACGGGAAATTCTTACGCAAATGAGATACTTTTACCTGTAGTGGTCGGTATCTCCAAACACACCAACAAGATAATGACCCTCCTCATCGTGCAAGAGTTGTCTTGAACGTTCTTGAAGAGAATGTATCGATCTTCTACCGTAGCCATCCTGCTCCCCAGATCTGAATCCCATCGAGCATGTGCGGGACACCCTAAAAAGAAATCTCCTGCGTCAAAACGTCTTCCATCATGAACAGGAGCTTCGATTAGCAGTTCAAGGGGCTTGGAATGACTTAGGCCAAAATGTAATAGACAATTTAATATTGAGCATGCCGCGACGATACCAAAGTGTCATTAATAACAGAGGTGGACCTTCTGGGAACTGAAAAATATAAGTGCTTCCATATCGTTTCGAAAATATTAGTTCAGGATTTTTTTTGTGTTTTACCAAATTTCGTCATTTTCAAATTTCAAATTTTTTTATAATAGGTGTTTTGGAGAAGTCAAATATTATTTTGTTTTCTTGAGAATACATTATATACAATACAATACATTCTAACAAAACCGAAAGATTTCTATAAATTGGAATCATTAAATTCATATTTCAAAGATATTGGTATTGGTGTTCCCTAGACTTTTTGAGGTGTTTATTATAACATAGTTTTTATTTCCGCATTCGTTAAAACTTAATATATGTGATTTTCAATTTAAAGTTATTTTCTAGTATTTATAAACAACGAGTCAACGTATCTGTATCCCATTACTTAAGTAAATGTTTTAAAATGGGTGTGAACAAGAATTTATTTTATTATGATTTTGTTCTGTTTGTTTCATTTTGATATTTTAGTATACAAAAAAATATGACTTCTAAAGTTCAGTTTTTTGCATTACTTCAAGCACCTACCTACCTACCTCCTTCCTTAAAAAAATAAAAAAAACATGATCCAAAATGCCTTAAGGGGCGCCAAACCCTTTTTGCACACAAGCGCCAGTAGCCCTCACGGGGGCCCTTTTGAATACCTATCTATATTCCAATAGTAGAAACTTTTTGTTTAGCTCTCTCTTTATAATTCATACTAGGTCTTCCATACTTAAGACAAATTGTACCTTAGTTTTAACTCACAATGTGTAAACGTCTGATGATAGAAATATCGAAATAACTTTTTTATTGAATATTTTACACCTAATTTTATGATATTCTTCACAAAGTAAACGAAAATCACTGTAAGAAAACAAGAGATAGTCCATCTTTCAGTAGACAAGACTGATTCAATATTGCGGAAATCATACTTACTCTGTCCCTCGTACTTCTCCTCTTGTAAATGGTAGAAAATTGCCGAGATCGTAAAATCAGCATACACATGGCCACGTTAATGAAAAAGTAGGTCCTTGCTTTTCCGCCTCTTTAGTTTACTGTTGGGAACACTATTGTTAGGCCTGGAAAGCTATTTTCAACTTCGTTTATTCTGAGTAAACGACGGAATTATGCATGGCACATTGCAAAGAAACTTTTGAGTTAGGAGATAAATGAAAACGCAATCTTTTTTTATGGGATCTGCATATACGATGGCGACATGAAACTAAGCAGATTTCGTTTGAAAAATAGCCGCGGGTTTTATGAAAATTGCTCTATCGACTCGGTTTGAATGATGCGAGAGCGTCGAGTGTTTACAAATGTATGTTTGATGATGATTCGATTTAGAATTACAAATCGAAATCCGGTTAGTTTTGAATAAATTGATATAATACAGTGGAATTTTTCTGCAGTTTCCTGGAATAAGCAGTTGTGGATTGGAAAAAATGTATTCGTTTGTAAAATGATTGAAATTGCACTTTTATTGGGAGCTTCATTTAATTTCGCATTGATGCATATATGAAGAATTTCCTTTCGGAATTTACTTACGATTTCGCTACGGAAGACTCGATTTTAGTAATGAAATTTCATGAAATTTCGTTCGTAAAACTCAAATCCCATCGAAAGCTTACAATATAAAAGAGTTATAAGATTTCATACGAAACCAAGTCTTTTATTTTAATTATAGTCTATTTGGTAGAGATGTAGAGTAATAAAAGATCATTAAGTATGCAAATCCTTTAGAAATGTGGTATATGGGTGAATTCAATAATGAAAATTGTTTGTATGATTTTGTCTTGAAGCAGGCACCAATTTATTGCCGGATCTTTGATAGAAACCCTCGTACAAATCTCCATCAAGAACCCAACTACCTGACTACGATCTCTTATGTCTTCTTTGTTGCTTGCCAATATTGCTGTAGTCTCCTATATTCACGAAAGGAAATAAACAGGAATGAAATGGTTCTGAAGACTCGACTCTTGGATTTTTAAAGACATCTGGTTTCAAAACAATAACACAGCATGGTTTTGTCAACAAGAAGAGCACACAAACAGCAATAATAAAAGCCCTATGCCTAATATACCATAATCTAGATAAAAAGAAAACAGTAATGGCGACATTTCTTGACTTTTGCAAAGCTTTTCATATGGTCGATCACGAAATATTACTCAGAAAATTGCGAAAGTTAGGAATATGTGGAATGGCACTGGACATGTTCAGGAGTTACTTAACGAAGAGACAGCAATATACAGTGATTCGTGGTGTGGCTAGTGACAGGGGTGAAGTGATATCGGGTGTTCCACAGGGTCTTTACTAGGACCCTGCTTGGATTTTTTGGTTTCAAAACAATAACACAGCATATATATATGCCTATATATATATATATATATATATATATATATATATATATATATATATATATATATATATATATATATATTACTCGACGTGTCTTGGTGTTTTTCGCTAATGTTACTCATTTCGGAGTTATAGGGGTCAAATTTTCGTTGACATATATATATATATATATATATATATATATATATATATATATATATATATATATATATATATATATATATATATATATATATATATATATATATATATATATATATATACATTAATTTTATAAGAAGATGATGTGGTGCTTTTTTATGTAAGTGACAGTAAACAGGAGGTAGCTGTGCAGGCCCAGAGTGATCTGGACCTCTTCAATAATACAGATTATAACCTTTGTCAACTAATTCTATCCGGAACACACTTGAGAGAAGTGAACTACATTAAATATTTGGGTCTTGTTTTGGACACTAAGCTGGACTGTGCTTTAACATATCATTTCTATCGGAACTCAATTTACCTTAGTCTGAAAACTAGATATAAAATTTACTACTCATATATTCATTCTCATCTGGTGTATCTGTCTGCTTTCTGGGGCCAGTGATGTAAAACGAATTTGGGTAGGATGCAGAATACTCTGGAATCGAGCAATTAAAGTTCTTTTTCAAAAATCTCCCTTACACAGCGCTGCTTTATTATATAACGAATTAGAAATTCTGATGATACATAAAATTGTAAAACTAGATAGTGTTAAAATTATTTATAAGATAAAACACAATGTGATTGACAACACAGTGGTTAGCCTCCTTTATAACCATAATATTCATCATCATTCAACTAGGTCAAGCATATTCATATATTTCCAACAGCCACTAACATTGAGAAAAGAAAAATAACCTATCAAGCTGCATCACTTTATAATGAACTTCCCAGATCTATAACTGATTGTGATAATATAAAGATATTATCTATTAATACGAAAAAGTATTTCTCAGAAAAAAGAATAAGGATAATTCATAATTGAGTTTATACATAGAATCTATGTTTTTTTTCTTAGCAAACAGCTCAAGGGAATTCTGAAAGAATTTAATGGGGGTCAACTGAAATCAATGAAGCCAAAAGTGTGAAAGTGGTGCCAAAAAAGAATGTCAAGGAGTTAATTTTGAATTTAGTGAATACTTGAAAAGTGTCTACGGGAATTCAGCGAAACTGAATTGAAATAGTTTTTGAGCTAAGTTGGAAAATTATTGGGACCTTCGGTACGTTCCTATGTCAGTTAGGACATAGAGAACAGGGAAAGAGAACCTAGAACTACCGCTATCAAGGTAAACGAATTGTCACCACAAAGAACTCAAAAAACCTTACTTTATTGTTCTGAATATTTTTAATGTCAATGATTCATACCAAAATACGGTCTGAAAGACTTTAATTTTCGAATAGAATGAAGTGAAAGAAAGCTAAGGATTATCACGAAAAGTTTTACTATAGATTAGTCACTTGATTTTATTTGTTTTAGGTGCAGTGAATGAGAAAATTAATTTTGAAAGAGCTATGGACCAGAATGACTTTGTTGTGCATTGAAATTACTTTGAAATGATCAGTTATATGTGAATGAAATTATTGAAAAAGATTACTGGATGTGTATACCAAACTGCAAGGATTGAACTTTTACTGTATTATACCTGAATAAATGGTTGAGACTTTAGAAAACATGGTCTATATATTTTTCCTCAAATTAAAAGGACTGTGATCGTGAAAAATCGAACTGTACCAGCGGATAAATTTTGTTTTCAAAAGTCCTTAAATTTCAGGAAATCTCAAATATTCCGATAACAATTTAAGATAGATATAGGGATTTTCGAACAAACTCGCCTTCATTATCCTCACAAAGTCAAAAATGAAACAGAGTATAGGGTGTCCCATTAAAAATTCATAAATTTTATTGTATGTATTTTCAATGAAATAAAACTAAAGTATTTAGATTTTCACTATATTAACAAAACTATGACCGGTTTCACCACACTGTGGCTTCATCAGATAGATACAAAGTAATGAACAGAGTTATTATTTATATATTAGTCTTATTTCCTACTTAATATTACAATAGGTACAAGAGGTATGTTGGAAAACCCATCAGAGTTACTTACTTTATGAATTGAAAAGATTGAGTTAAGGAGAAGGATTTAGATCTAATTGACTATTAAGTAACCTACCTGAATTCTTTTCTTTGTTGATCTCTAAAATTTTCAATAGATTGAGTTTTTGTCTGTTATTATCATTGTGTAAAATTTTGAAATTACCATTAAAATTATGGTTTTCTTCGAGTAAGTGATTAGAATAATGGGAATCTGATTTATGATAATTAAAACTACGTTTGTGCTCGGATAATCTAACTTTGAAATTTCTGAAAGTTCTACCAATATAAATTTTATTACAATCCCCGCAAGACAGTTCATAAACACCGGATTTATTACTTTTATCAATTTTGGATTTGCCGTTTTTGATATGTCGAATTATCAGTTCGGAATGCTATATTGAAATTATAATGCGAGAGGAATTATTTTAATTTTAGACTAGGATTACCAATATAAATTAAGCTGTTGTATTTTGTGTTAGAACTTTTCATACTTGGACATACTTCCTGGATTGCTTCTTGAAGTTTTTTGCGTGAAATCACGTTCTCAATCATAGTTGGACTGTAACCGTTATTGACTGCTATTTGTTTAATTATATTTAGATCTTTTATGAATTTATTTTGTGACATTTGGATATTAATGAGTCTATGTACCATACTATTGTAAGCTGCTAATTTATGTGGATAAGGATGTGTAGATGAGCTGTAAATAGTAATATCTGTATGCGATGGCTTATGAAAAATAGAAAAATCATGTTTGCCGTTAATTTTAGTAATAGTTAAATCCAGGAAGTTAATGGAGTTTTCTGTTTCTATCTCTAACGTGAATTTAATATTATCGTGAATTTTGTTAATGAATGTTTTGAATGACTCTAATTGTCTGTTTGTGCCAGTGAAACTACAAATGATACCGTCGACATATCTAAACCAAGTAATAAAGTGTTTGAATAACGGACGTTCTTGGATAGTTTTTTCAATATTATCCATGGAAATTTCAGCGAGCAGAGGGCTCAGAGGATTAACCATGATTAAACCTTTTTCAATATTATATAATACTCAATTGAAGTTAAGATAATTTTGTTCTAAACAAATTTCTGAAAGATGTAAGTTTTCTGATTGAATTATCGGATTGACTTTATTAATTTGAAGGGCGTTCTTAATGAGTTTCACTGTATCACTAGGTGGAACACTAGGGAAGAGATTTACTACATCCCATGAAATAAGTTTAGCGTTCGGTGGTAGTATCGTGTGCTGAATTCAAGTCAAAAACTCAATCTATTGGAAATTTAAGAGATCAACAAAGAAAAGAATTCAGGTAGATTACTTAATAGTCAATTATATCTAAATCCTTCTCCTTTACTCAATCTTTTCAATTCATAAAGTAAGCAACTCCGATGGGTTTTTGAACATACCTCTTGTACCTGTAATATGAAGTAGGAAATAAGACTAATATATAAGGAATAACTCTGTTCATTAGTTTGTATCTATCTGATGAAGCCACAGTGTGGTGAAACCACATGTTTTGTTAATATAGTGAAAATCTAAATACTTTAGTTTTATTTCATTGAAATTAAGTATATCGATTTTCATCAAGTAACGATCTCCTCAATCAAATTTATTTTATGTAACTTTATTATGGAACACCCTGTACAGTCCAAAATATTTTTAGTTTATAGTCACTACATCACTACATATTACTGCACAAAAAACTTTGGTTCAATGATGAAATTTGTTTCGATTTTCAGTTTCAGATTAAGATGTTCATTTGTGTTTTGATTCCTGATTTGTCACTTATTCCATTTCTCAATATTGTTAAATATAAGTAATGACTATGTTTCAACTTCTAAGGAAAACTATAGACAAAACATGCAAATCTATTTCCAAATAATAACGATGAAATTTCAAAGGAAAAAGTCTATTATTCTTCTCTTAAGACAATTGGCATATTTCTCATTCATTTGGTGTGAGAGAGCCCATCGTTCCTTGACACACCAGATGTCAACAAACGAAAATATTCTTCTCAAACAGCTGTGTAATTGATATATCCTAACGACTAGTCATTATTCGCTTTATTTTTATATTTCTTTGAGAATTTCGCAGAAGAATCTTCAAAAATATTGTAGCGGTTAGGTATATAAATAACTAGTCTCTTCGACTAAATAGATTTAGTTTGTTTGTAAATTAGATATACAGGATGGACAGATTTCGACGTTTTATAATAATATAATTATAATTTTATTACTTAAGTAATATCATTTTAACAGGATAACCACTATTCACAATAAAAGCTTAAATTTACATAATGAAGGTTATCTTTAAAAATCCAGAAGCTGTTATAAATGTACTAAAGCATCGGTTCGACTACTAATAACACAGGTCTGCAACAAAAATGCTGTCTGGATATTTTCAACTGATTTCTATGTATTTAGGTGTTCTGAAAACAAAAAAACATACTCAAAAAATTCCAGAACGTAAGGTTATTTTACAAAACGCAAAATTTTATTACAAAAAACGGATTTTTTGGGCTAAAAAGGGATTAACTTGTAGTATAAATGATAGGTATAATTTTATTTTGATTACTGTTTTAAAATGTTTACAGGACATAACTACCATTAATTTCTGAATAAGGAACACCATGTTTGTGGCGCGGACAATTACGTGTTAACTCATCATTGTTTTATAGGATCTTGGTTCAATACAGTGCAATGTCGTATATGCGGAAGTGTGTGAACTCTTCGGATAGTTTCTGTTACATTTGTGGAGAATATATGACATTAAAGCAACAAGTTAATATTACGGACTTTGTAAAATAAGTATACTTCGCGTATTTTGGCTTCAAACTTGGAGATCAGGATAAAGTATGGGCACCTCATAAAGTCTGCAAACGATGTATTGAAGACCTTCGAAATTGGTTTAAGGGCAAGAAAAAAGCTTTCCGATTTGCGATTCCTATGGTATGGCGCGAGCAAAAGAACCATAGTGATGATTGTTACTTTTGTTCGTGTAATGTGAAAGGGTATAATTCAAAACGGAAGCAGTCAATTTCATACCCTAATCAGCAATCAGCTATTCGTCCTATCGCTCATGGGACCGAAATATCAGTGCCCAGGGTCCCTGCTACCTTGGAAGAGGTTCCAAGTTCTGACGAAGATGGTGCGGTACCTACACCCGATGACCAGTCAACTTTTGAATTTGAAGATGACAGAAGTCCAAAATTGATTTCCCAAGGCGAGCTAAATGATTTGGTAGCAGACTTGAATCTTCCCAAAAACGCTGCTGAGTTGCTTGGATCAAGGCTCAAAAGCAGGAACTTACTTTTGCCGGGAGTGTCTTCCTCCTGGTTTAGATATCGTGAAAAGCAGTTTACTTCCTACTTTGCCCAAGAGGAGGAGTTGGTTTATTGCACCAATATTGAAGGATTGATGTATACATTTAAGATCTCATACGACCCAGAAGAGTGTATTTTTATAGATTCTTCAAAAAGAATCCTTAAAGCAGTTCTGCTTCACAACGGCGGTTTCTATGCTTCCATTTCTGTCGGCCATTCCGTACACCTCAAAGAAACCTACAAGAACTCGAAATTGATTCTTTGTAAATTAAAATATAAAGACCACGGTTGGCAAGTGTGCGGTGATTTCAAAATTTTGGGCATGGCGCTCGGACAGCCATCTGGGTTTACCAAATTCCCTTGCTTTTTGTGTCTATGGGATAGTAGAGACCGAACAAATCACTGGACTAAAAAGTGTTGGCCTGCGAGGGAGCTTAAAGTTGGCGAAAAGAATGTCCTGCATACAACTTAGGTGCCCCTCATAAAGTTCTTTTACCACCGCTTCACATAAAGCTGGGATTGATGAAGCAATTTGTAAAGTCACTTCCAAGAGATAGAAATTGCTTCAAATACTTAATATCAAAGTTTTCTGGCCTCTCGGAGGCACAGTTGAAGGAAGGTGTTTTCGTTGGACCAGATATTAGACGGCTTATGGCTGATCCACTATTCGTCACAACCATGACGGATCCTCAAAGAGAAGTGTGGATTACCTTTAAGGAAGTTATAACAAAATTTTTAGGCAATAACAAAGACCCTAAATACAAACAAATCGTCAAAATAATGTTAAAAGCATTTCAAGCTTTAGGTTGCTTAATGAGTTTAAAAGTACATTTTCTTCATTCCCTCCTCGACTATTTTCCAGAAAATTTAGGAGACGTGAGTGAAGAGCAAGGTGAACGATTTCACCAAGATATTAAGGAGATGGAAAAAAGATACCAGGGAAGATGGAGCGACTCAATGATGGCAGACTACTGTTGGACTCTTAAAAGAGAACTTCCAGATGCTTCCCACAAGCGAAAATGTACCAAAAGGAGTCTCACTGGGAAAAAGAAATGTGTTTAGTGCACACTAATTAATGTATTTTAGATATGAAAATAAGTTTTGATGCGCAATTATAAATTACTTTATTTAAAAAAAAATATGTTTTATTTTAAGATAATAACTTGTTTAGCATAGACACCAACATTATCAGAAAACGTGACGTGCTAGGACAAAATGAAAGTCATTTTCGAATTCAGTACACCCAAAAACATCACACAAAAAAATCAAAACAGCTCTCAACTTTTTTTTGCAGACTTGTGTAATAGAATATTCTTGTGTGCCGACCAGACAACTAAACAGAGAAACTACTTCTCTAATATAATTAATTAACAATTGTTAAGAATCAGAATCAACATGGTAAACAAAAAACTAATTACATCCCCTTCTCATAATATATCAATGTATTATCAAAATCTGGGTGACATAAGAACTAAGTTACAGAATTTAAACCAGTATTAGGAGAGTTGCATATATGATATTTTGATTATCGGTGAGACCTGACTGAATGAAAATTTTTATGATGTTGAGATATGCACTAACACATTTAATGTATTTAGGAAGGATAGAAGCAGTATTGCTACTAACATGAATCTAGGGGTGGTGGAGCCATGATACTGGTTAGGTCCTCACTCAAGGCAGAGATTATCAAACATGAATTCTCAAATGTCGAACACTTTTTTTTATTAGTAACAGCAGATTCCAAGAAGTTCATCGTGGGTGGATCCTATCTACTGCCTAGTTCTGATGAACAAGTATATCTCTCTCATGGACTTGCAATTGAGGAAATTTCACTGGGACATCCAGATCTTGATGTGTATTTGTGGGGTGTTTATAATTCCCCTCCGCGAAATGGACTAATAATCGCATCATGTCTCCTACGATTGCCCCTGAAGTGTGAGCACAGGAAATGTAACAGGGGAACCATACTATCTTGTGTATGATTCAGTAAACGAGTGAAAAAAAACTCGTTTCCCTGTCACTATTGCACTAGCAATAGCTTGTCTGTTTATGTTGTGTTAGTGTCGCGTGTACAAAAAGAGTACCAAAAATTTTTCTGCTTACAGCTTCATTCTCTCATTGTCATCTTGCACTCCATGATTTCCAGGACTTCTTCACGAAAAACAAGGGTAAAAAGGAAGGGGGATTGGGACTGAAGAAATCTGTAACAATGGAAAAAGAAAACCAGCAGAAAAAAAATTTCATCAAACATACCTAACTCTTATATGTATAACTCACTTGAATCTAAGAACTTAACTAATGCTCTTCTGTTTTTCAACACGGAACATCTCATACACCTTTTGGGAATGAAGCCCTACATGGGTGTAGCCCTTGCCTTATCAACATACACCATGGGAAAAAAACACTAAGGGAAGGCAAAAACTAATCTCCTAAATAGACTTAAAGTTCTCTACCCAGTTGATGAAATTATCTGAAACGGAATGAATTTCTTGAAAACCACCCGTAAAATGGTAAATAGGACAATCGAGGACTAAATGTCTCATTGTTTCTTCAGCTGCGCCACATTCACATGCCGGACTTTCTACTGTCTTTGCTAATTAAGAGACACGAAACGTCAATTTTACCCAACAATTATATAAACACTTTGGTAGATTTCAAAAAAATGTTGGAGACATCTATGACTGTTAATGCTCATCATCTGCGGATTTTATAAACGGAAAAAATATTGGCGATACGTGTTGGAAAGAATTATTGCGATTGTTAAGTATTTATCTACACAATGCTTGGCATTTCGAGGTTCTTCTCAATTGCTTTTCGAACATGATAATGTAAATTTTCTATTTTCACATTAGCCGAGTGTATAACTGCCAAAGAAAATCTGTTAAAATGACTCATTATTTAGGGGTGCAAATAGAGAATGAAATAATTGAATTATTGTCGTCCAAAGTAAGAAATAATATTTCAGAAATGGTTCGTAGTTCAAAATATTTTTCAATAATTTTAAATTGTACACCAGACACTAGTCATACTGAGCAAATTAGTCTTGTTCTGATGTATGTTGTCCTCAACACCACTTCAAAAAAGGTTGGAGTTAAGGAAAAATTTATTGCGTTTAATCCAATCGGTCTTGGGCGACTATAGTAATCCTGAAACGACCTGTATGGCGTTCTTCTACGCTACCTGTTTCATTGAAACGCGACCATAAACGGTTTATGACACTTGGGCTACTTCCCAGAACCCTGGATATTTTCCGTTGTGAGCTCTCAGCTTGGAGCATGCCAACGGCTCGTAACATCTCTTCTCTAGTCAAATGTCGTCTTTCCATGGTGGAATCACAAAACTTGAATCTTTTATTTGTGCTTACAACAGAAACAAAGTGCCAACTAACTGATTTCAAACACTGAATATATGAAATGATTATAAAGCAGCGTCACATCTGCTGCATTTTTATTTTTTCATAAAAAAAACTGAAATCTGTTGCGGCACTTTACATAATTTGGTGAGAAATTGATGGAGGTGTTCAATTCTTAAAAAAATCATCCATATTGATCGTTCTGGATACGATATATCGATATTCAGAAGTGTTCCCTAGACTTTTTTGAGGTGTTTAGATTGTTTAGGAAAGGTTCAGCGCAAATTTTTGAGATACTTATCCTTCAGGTGCCATCGTCAGACTGTTGACCTCTATATCCTACGTATTACATATGGCCTAAATTCTCTTCGAATGAAGAGAAAATTTTTTATTTATGTTTCTTTTTCAAGATAGTGAATGGTTTGGTGTATTGCCCGAATCTGTTGAAACTGATTAATCTCAATCTACCCTTAAAAGTCACTCGGCACCCTTCTTTATTCCGTCCAAAACTTTGCAGGTACAATTATGGCTCGAATACATATTTAAATCGTACGGTCTCTTTGGTCAATGATCTTGGTGTCAGTCTTGAATACCGTATTGCTCCCGATAGAAAAACTTACATTAAAAAAACACAAGTTTATATAATAATCAAAAACCATTCCATTGTTGTTGAACATTGAGGAAGAATATGGGATCTTTTTTCTCTATTTGCAGTTATTTCACATAGCTTCCGTAATAAAACATCGAGAATGGGACACCCTGTACGATTGCCTAGTGTTATTACTATCTCTATATTTCTTTTCATTTCACTAGATTAGTTTTTTCACTATACTTATTGGATTCTTAAAATTAAAACAATTTTACCTCTCTTACTTTTATTTCATAGAAATATACGTACATTTAACATTTCATTGAAAGAAATCCAGTTTTCACAAATACTATTTTTATAAAGAGAATGAAAATATAGTTATTACATTATTGGGAAGTCTTCTTATGCTTCATTAATTAAGGAAGAACAACTATTTATTAATCTCACCTTACCAAATTTCATTACTCAATTTGCGACACGCGTTTCGTTTACTAAATTAGCATTGTTAGGATGACTGATTAGGAATTTATACTATTTAGATAATTATTTTTTTATGGAAGACGTTCGAGTAGCATGTCATTCGAGATTGGTCGAGTTGTATAGTTGACTATCTTTATCCTCATCACGTGTACAAGATGAAACCTAATTATTAGATCTTTTTTTTCTAGCCATATTTATCAGGGACACACGTGTCGACAATTTAGTAACGAAATATGGCATTTGTTTCTATTGAAGGCAAATTAGCAAAATTATATGCAGTCAGTCAATTTCTTCTTCATTTTCTGTCTTTAAATATTAGCAGTGTCTTATAAATGTTGATGTCAATGATGTGGAAATGACAGACAACGAAAATACGAAGTGGACCAACTCACTAATTAAAATCTAAATATTTCACATTTTCTTCATATACCGACAAGCATTTTGCTAGAAATTGCAGAATAAGTTTTTTTTTCAATATAAATAACAATTAAAACCACTCTGAATAATATCATCGATGCATGTGGACTCTCGAATTTGTATTGGAAACAAAATCAAGAAATGACAGAATTTTCCTCAAATACATTTCTTAATTACAATTTCCTTTATGAAGAATTATCTAATAATTCGTGAATTATCAGGTGAGTCTTCTAGGGAAACTGGTATCCAAGAACATCGTCGAAGAGAGAAACATTAGTAGGGGCAGGATTAAATTGAATATTTTAGCTTAATTAATTGGAATGTCCAATAATAGTACGTATTATATCAAGGGGTCTGTCATGGATATCTACACGTGGGGCTATGGTTCTTTGTGGAAAAACCCAGGAGATGGCTGGAGGCCATTCAGAACTGGGAAGGAGATTACGTTGAGACTGAGGCAGGATGCCTGGATCTTTTTCTACGGCAAACTTCCCAGATTTTGGGGAGAATCGAGGGGAAAAACTGTGGACTACGAGATCCAGATCCGGTAGAGTCAAGTGGGACCTAGAGACCCAGATAGTCCCACCGACCAAGGTCAAGTGGCCTGTCGATACTTTTCTACCATATAAATCACCGGGACCGGACGGTATTCACCCAGTCATTTTTCAGAGGGATTTGAACGTATTGCTTCTAGTCCTAGTGAAGATATATAGAGCAAATATTGCTCTGAAATAATTTCCGTGTACACTGCTGGAGTATCTACAGATACAGCATTGCATTCTGCTGTTCGAATCAATGAGCAGAGGTTTAAAAAGGAAGAATTTCGTGTGGCAACGTTTCTGGATATTGAGGGAGCTCAACTTATATATATATATATATATATATATATATATACTGGGTGAATCTCCAGTTTTCATTTTTGTTCGAACGGTATTGTATTTAGAAAGTAAGAATCTACTTCAGCAATTTATTTTGCAGTAAACGGGGTGTCCCAATTTTCTATAAAAAAATCTTGGGTGATTTTTTCAGATGGGAAGATTCTTCTTTCTTATTTGTTCAAGATTCAGGAGCGGCCTAAACTCTGCTATGATGTCTTTAAGTAATAAGTTTTTTTGGTGAGTAGTTTCGTCACAAAATTTTTTTTCCGTAAAAATTCATGAAAATAGGCTCTCACATTATCGGATGCTCCTTCGGTCAGAGAGGATGAATACTTTTTTCCTTTCGTTTTCTTATTGCCAATGATAGCTTTATTGATGAATTGAAATAGATTATCCTCATTTTATATAGGAATGACTCAAAAAAATGATTGAATATTGTGATTTTAAAATATCATATCTTGATTTTTCGAATGGAACACCCTGTATTTTATTATTCATGTTAACGCATAAAATCTTGTGCTATATTCTCGCAGAAGTAATCTTTTGAAATATTCGATTATTTGTAAAAATTTTTGATGAAAATTCTACAAACCATATCAAATTCATCAACATGCATCATCATTCGCATAGAAGTTTTTTTTTCTGTAATGATTCAAGTAGTAAAAAATGAAACCTAAACAAGATAATTTTTTCAACGAATGATAAAATCAAGCTTAAATCGAGGTATCTGTTGACATTTTTTTTTAATTGTGCCTTCTGTCAGGTGTCCGGACATATCATATTTTGCATTTTACATGGTGAACTTATCAGTGTTTCGTTATTAAACATTGTTAAAGTTAGGTTTGAACTCAGTTTTCTCAATTGACTGCCATGAAGTTCTTCAAAGAAGAAATGGTTGATTTGATTTTTATTCTGGATGAGTGTGATAGAAATTCTTCGTTGGCAAGTAGAGTTTAGGCACAAAGGTTTCCTGATAAGAGGTATTCTGAAGCAAGATGCTTTGAAAAACTTCTAATTAGATTTACCGAAACGGGTAATATCAATTACAAAAAACATGAAAAACCAAAAACTGCTAAAGCTGAAGACAACCAGTTATCAGTTTTGTTGACAGTGACAGAGGACCCATACAAAAGCCAAAGAGAGATTTCTCACTTAATAAATATATGTCAAACTTCCGTTCAGAGAATCTTGAAAGTGAATAAGTTTCAAGCATATCATGTACAGCTGCACCAGGAACTAAACAATCAAGACTATGAAAATCGAATCAACTTTTGCAATTAGGCAAGTGATAAAGTAGCAGAAAATCCAAATATGTTTAGCAGAGTTCTTTCCTCGGACGAGCCAACTTTCCACAAGAATGTGCTTGTTAACAGGCAAAACTTTCATTATTATGCCACGGAAAATCCACATGAGACAAATAGATCACCAGCATCATTGGTCCTTGAATGTATGGGCCGCTATAGTAGATGGATATCTAATTGGGTCGCACTTTTTCGACGGGCACCTCAATAGTGAAATGTAATTAGATTTTCTGCAAAATCATCTACCAATGTTACTTGCTGATGTAACAGAGCATATAAGACAAGATTTGTGGTTTCAACAGGATGGAGCATCGGCACATTACTCACATCAGGTTAGGGAGCATTTGAATAATGTATTTCCAAACAAACGGATAGGATGTGGTGGTCCTGTTAGATGGCTAGCTAGGTCTTTGGACTTACAAGTCCATGGGGTTATATTAAGGGCTTCCTTTACCATATTCCTCCTAAAACACAGTTGGATATGAGACAGAGAATAGTCGACGCCTTTCAGTCAGTTCATCCGCAAATGTTGTCGAGAGTTCAACGGTCTTTCCTCAGAAGGATTGAGTTGTGTCTACAAAGAAACGGGCAACATTTCGAACACTCATTAAAATAGTTCAATACCTTGTAGATTATTTCACCAAAAACCAATCTATTACGTATTTCATACACGATTACCTTAAACTATCTCCATTTCTCTGATATTGTGTAATTATATGTACTATAAACTCTTCTTTCGCAACCTCTGATTCTATTATTTTAGTTTATTTTTTTTAATTCGAAAATGGTCGAAAATAAAGATAAGGTTACTTCTGCAGAAATATAGCACAATATTTTATGCGTTGACATGAAAAATAAAATACAGGTTGTTCCATTCGAAAAAATCAAGATATGATATTCTTAAAATTACAATATTCAATAATTTTTTTGAATCACTCCTGTATAAAATGAGGATAGTCCATTTCAATTCATCAATAAATCTATCCTTGGGCAATAAGAAAACGAAAGGAAAAAAGTTTTCATCCTATCCGGCCGAAGGAGCATGCGATGATGTGAGAGCCTATTTTCATGAATTTTTACCGAAAAAAAAAGTTTTGTGACGAAAGTACTCACCAAAGAAACTTATTACTAAAAGACATTATAGCAGAGTTAAGGCCGCTTCTGAATCTCGAACAAAGAAGTGGTCTTTCAATCTGAAAAAACCACCCAAGATTTTTTATAGAAAATTTTACCCTGTTTACCTCAAAATAAATTGCTGAAGTAGAATTTCACTTTCTAAATACAATACCGTTCTAACAAAAATGAAATATTCGAGAGTGTACGAGCTACAGAGCACCTCGCCACTGGTGAATCACCCAGTACATTGTCTGACAGCTAAACTCCACTGACGGCTATTTTCGGTATCTTCTGGGGTGAGATTTCTCCCACTCATTGACTTTTGGAGGATAAGTTCCCACTCGAGTTTGGGCCTTCCTCTTTTCCTGCGTATATTAGGTTGCCACAATACAACTTTTTTAGGTAACCTTTAATCTGCCATGCGTTTCACGTGCCCGTACCAGACAAGTTTTCTATGTATGTCTTTCGTGATTTTGTCCTCTACGCCCATCTCTCTTTTATCACTTTATTTGGAACATGCTCTGTTCTTGATGTTCTAGAAGATCTTCTAAGTACGTTCATCGGCACCGCTTCTAATCTTGATTTGAACCTTTCTATGAGCCTCCATGGTCTCATCCATATAGGAGTGAACTTTTCACCATTGCTTCATACACCCTCATTTTTCTACCCATTGTAATTTCTCCGCTCCAAAAAACACTATTGAGACAGCCGATCACCTGTTTTTTTTTTCTTTCTATCATCAAAAGTAACACCTAGGTAAGTGTATTCTCGGCTGCCCAAAATTTTCTTGCCCTCATCGAGTTCAAGTGAGTTGAAATCATTTCCTCCGCCGAGATATTTGGTTTTTTCAATATTGATCATGGGTCCCTAGTTATTATACTCTTCGACAAGCTAACGCATCATGTATTCTGCAACTTCCTTATCAACGCTTATTATCACCTGATTATCGGCAAACTGGAGGGTGTAAACACAATCGTTATCCAGCTCAACTCCCATACTATGTACCTTTCGCTTCCAGCTCTTCAAAGCCGCTGCTACATAAATTTTGAAAAGAGTTAGTGAAATACAGCATCCGTCTTAAACCATTTGTAACTAGGAACTCTTTGGTCAAGTTTTAACTCTGGATTTCGATCCTCTAAAAAGTTATCTTTACGTCAGGATGAAGGTATAATTGATATTGGATTCTTCTAGCACTTTCCATAGTTTCGTAATTGGAATATTATCGTAGGCCAATGAAGACGATGTGTGTTTCCATGTTCCTAGCACTCCCTTTCGCAATAATTATCTAGAGAGAAAACACATTATCAGTGCAATATTTTCTTGCTCGAAATCCGCATTGTTCTTCTTTTTCGTCCTGCTCAAAATCTTTTTTATAAGATCTCGCAAAACTCTTCCGTATAGCCTACTCATTGTACTTGTCACTGATATTTCCCTATAGTTGTTGCAATCTCGTTTGTTCCCTTTTTTATGTATCGATATATATGACCTACTTTCCATTGCTCTGGAACAGGATGGCAGCTTTCAACTTTACCCCACCAAATGTAGAGGGGCAGAGGGGATCATTGTATCCTCTTACGCTCATGGAGCTTTTAGGCAAAGGGAGAATCACCTCAACGATCGGAATACACTGCAGATTACTTCGAAAAGAGTGGAGCGTTGGTGAACGTCCTTAGGTCTGAAGGTTAATCTTGAGAAGACGGAAGCATAGGATTCCATCATGTTCAAGGCCCATTTTCTTTTGATGAAGACTCGACAAGAAAGAATCGGTAAATACTTGGGTGTAGTATTGGATTTTATGAGCTATCACCTTCTCTAGATGAACTCAGATAGAATCATAAGGTCATAAGATCGAGGTGTTAAAAGTGGGAGCAAAGGAAGGATTCCCTGCCAGGCGGAGGCTTCATCTGGTATACGAATGGCCCGAAGACCAAAGATGGTTCAGCCGGTGGAGTTTACTGTTAGGGAAATGGAAGGGGTTTCTACCTCCCATTGGATAAATAGTTTTTAGTCAGAGATCATGGCGATATTTGCATAAGCTGGTAGAATTAGGAGCAACTAATAGGTACATCACAATCTGCTTCGAAAGTCAGGCTGCTCTGGGAGCCTTCGGCGTACGCAGGATCTGGAAGTGAACACAACAATCGGCGGTGAACAACCATACCTGTTATTTTGGGTTTTGTAGGTCACACCGGGATCAGAGAAAATAAGCTTGCGGATAGGGGCTAAGAATGCGTTAATAGGCCCAGGGCCGTGGTCTGGATCTCAGCCTGTGTTGTTAAAGAAAGACTAGGGAACTGGCTACCGGAACAACATAGGGAAACTTGCTTGAATGTTCTAGGTTGTCGCCAGTCCAAGGCAATGCTAATTACATAACATCGTGAAACGTGGGAAATGTATAGATTTAACATTTGAGAGGCCAGGGATTTCTAATTTGAGAAGTGTTTTAGTTTATAAAGTAATTTCCTTCTATATCATATATTTTCTATTCTATACGATTATATGTTTTGTTTTCTGTTCAAAGTTTTGAGAAATCATACATGAGGCTACTTATTCACTGGAATGTACAGTATGTCCCATTTTGGGGGGGCCACCAGGAGCATCTCTGTTATTATTTAAGATAGAGAGATGGGGTTTTCACGACCCTTGGCTACTTTTTCGAGACAAATTCATAGAGCTAATCAGAATTACTCTAACTTCAGTGGTTCTAGAGTTATTCGCGAATCTTGAAAATTTCCGGATTTCTTTTTTTCTCGATATCTCGGTTCTTATAGAAGATAATTGAAATCTGTTTTTACGTTTCTAAAACGGTTTTCTGAGTAGATTCCAGTGACGTACTCGAAGTTTTTTTTTTCATTAATTATGACAGATATGACATAAAGTTGCATTTTTTAAATACGAACATAGTTTTTTTTTGGCATATTCCGATTGCCGTTTTTTTCCTTTTCAAAAATATATAACATGATGACAAAATTTCCACCCAATTTGAAGAAAATAACGGAATTATGATTTACCCCTAATGGCTGGGCGAAGGAACACACGTGAGCGGACGAACCATAGAACCTTTGTAGTTATTCGATGAAAACGATCAAAACAATGCAAAATCTTCTTGACCGAAATAATGGAGCTAGGCTGCTCCTAAGATTCCATCGTTATTTATGACATCCGCAATTTCTGCTTTTTATTTTATTTTTGAGATTGTCGTTTAGTTTCTAGAGTTCTCTGAGAAATACCTACATGAGAATAATAATAGGCACCTAATAATTTACTCAAATTTACTTCTCATAATGATTTACATATATTGGTCGAACTGATTTCCATCATGTTGTAAACATAAAGTGCATCTTCGGATTATATCTTCTATGGCCCCAGTCAAATGTAGCGAGGATCTCCTCAGATCTTCGAATGCTTCATTTGTTGCATTCTTCAATTGATCGTAATTGGCGTATTGCCTTCTATATATCTTATTTTTTAAATAACCCCAAAGAAAAAAATCTAAAACGGATAGGTCAGGAGACCTAGGTGGCCATTGAATTGGGCCATTGGTACCGATCCATTTATTTCATAATTTAAATCCAAGTAGTTCCTCACCACGGCCGAATTATGGCAAGGAGCACCGTCTTGTTGGAAGTAATATGTGTTGAATTGAGCAAGAGGAATGTCATCTTGCAGTTGTGGCAGACAAATATTTAAAATTTCGAGATATCTCTGTGCATTCAAGTTGCCATCAAAGATATAGTAGGCTAATTTGTTGCCCATTACGAAACACGACACATTGAAACCGAACCTCCCCTGCTGCCGTCGAGCTACTGCTTCGTGTTGGTTTTCGTTTGCCCAGAATCTATTCGTATGGCGATTAAGATTCCGGCACTGCTGATTCTTGACTCATCAGACCAAATGATGTCGCCCAAAACGAGCTTCACCTCTGATTCTCCCTAAATACCAATTGCAGAACGCCGTTCTCCTCTGTGCATCCCCGGCATTGAGATGATGAATTATTTTATGTTTTTAGGGATGATATTTATACTTTCTCAAAATTCTTTGGGCTCTGCTTTTTGACACACCCACTTCGCTCTCAATTTGCCGACACGATGTAGAATGGTTAGCCTCAACAGCTGCTAACACGTCAAGTTCATTATCACCTCTATTCTGTTTATTGTAGTTTTTACTTCTTGGTTTCTCGAACGAACCATAATTGGAAAGATTTGCTTCCATTTTGGCGAAGAACTTCCTGTTTGGTTGAATTCTTTGAGGAAATCTATTGGAGAGTGTCAGTCAGGTATTTAATATTGATTAGAATTACTACTTCCATTTCCATTGTCGAACTTACCTATTCAAATATTCTTTTGATGCACGGACTGCGTTACAGTGACACTGAAAGTAGACCTTCAGCATATCAACTTTTTCGAAATTTTCGTATCTTCTATTTTGTTCCATAGTGTGAATTGCAGAAATTAACTAAACAATCCAAATTCAACAACGAACACTAATTTTACGAATTCAAATAGACACGAAGCCAATATATCCACAGATAATGAATAATAATAATTATTGCTCGTTCTATGGTTTCTAATGAACGTGCATAGATGAAGACTTCTGTGTTCACAGAGAGCATTCAGACATAGAAGATATAATCCGAAGATGTACTTTATGTTTACAACATGATGGAAATCAGTTCGAGCAATATATGTAAATCATTATGAGAAGTAAATTTGAGTAAATTATTATTATTCTCATGTAGGTATTTCTCAGAGAACTCTAGAAACTAAACGACAATCTCAAAAATAAAATAAAAAGCGGAAATTGCGGATGTCATAAATAACGATGGAATCTTAGGAGCAGCCTAGCTCCATTATTTCGGTCAAGAAGATTTTGCATTGTTTTGATCGTTTTCATCGAATAACTACAAATGTTCTATGGTTCGTCCGCTCACGTGTGTTCCTTCGCCCAGCCATTAGGGGTAAATCATAATTCCGTTATTTTCTTCAAATTGGGTGGAAATTTTGTCATCATGTTATATATTTTTGAAAAGAAAAAAAACGGCAATCGGAATATGACAAAAAAAACTATGTTCGTATTTAAAAAATGCAACTTTATGTCATATCTGTCATAATTAATGAAAAAAAAAAACTTCGAGTACGTCACTGGAATCTACTCAGAAAACCGTTTTAGAAACGTAAAAACAGATTTCAATTATCTTCTATAAGAACCGAGATATCGGGAATAAAAGAAACCCGGAAATTTTCAAGATTCGCGAATAACTCTAGAACCACTGAAGTTAGAGTAATTCTGATTAGCTCTATGAATTTGTCTAGAAAAAGTAACCAAGGGTCGTGAAAACCCCATCTCTCTATCTTAAATAATAACAGAGATGCTCCTGGTGGCATCCCCCAAAATGGGACATGCTGTACAATAGACATTGGTTATTTGCTCTAAAGAGAATGCTTCAGGCAAGATATTTGGTCCAAATGAAAAAATGACAATGACACTGAGTCTCAAAATTCTCTACGAAGAAGACAAGAAACGGTTTTATCAGCTATCCTGTTAGTTTACGTATTCACGAAATGATGAGACAATGCAGCAAAGCAATGCACTCGTTATATGTTGCACACTTTTGTTGAATTGTTGAATTTGCCACTATTGTTGTTGCTCTCGAAGACGATCGATCTATCTTGAAAACCAGTTGCTCATGGAAGAATACTTGTCTCAATCATGATCCAAATTGTTTAAAATCTCTATTTAAAAAACTGGAATATTTTCTTGCGGCGTTTGCACCAAGTCGTCGTCAAGACAGAGTAGTAACATGAAGGTGAAATAAAGTGCTGGTGCGCTGAATAAATGCCAGATATCGTGTTTGTCGAAAAAGTTTAAGAACATGCATTCTTGATTCCAATTTCTAGACTCCGCCGGCGTAACCTGCAGAATACATGTAACATATAGTATGAGATCCGGCTGCAAAATTAATACATGAAAAATGTAGATAGTCAAAAGCTAATTTTTAAGTATTCTGATAGATTGGGGAATTCATTTTTCATAAGGTGCCAATTAAAATTACCCGCCAATGTTATTAATTAATCCATTAATGATCAATTTTAGTTAAAAATTTCGTTAATATCTTATGGAAATAAAACCTACACCACTTCTTAACAGTGTAATTGTAAAATGTGTAACGTCACAGTTGCAGCTGATTGCTTACCCGTAACCTCTTCGCAGCCAGGTGTAAACAGGTATGATTTTAATACAACTTTTCGTTCATGATGTATATTAATTTCGTTCGTGCCACGTTGAAGCTGATTTTTTTCTGTATTTAATACTATATAGCTGCTTGTAAAGAAAAACCCGCAAATTGAAGTTTCCTGCCCTTAAAGATGCTAGGTACTGAAAATAAAGTGACAGAGAGTGAGTGCGTGACGTTACTTGTTAGACGAGGATGCTAAATGTCAGCTGTACTCGTTTTTCGAGCCATTGCGCATGCCTCAACAGATAGGGTTCTCAACCAACTGTCTAAGTAGTAATAACTACGATTCTATTTAAATGCTCCAAAAACTTTAACATATCAAACGATAATAATAAAATTAAAATAATAATAATAATAATAATAAAAACAAACTTAGATACGTACTTTGTAAAAATTGGATTTCATGAATTTTAGTTTAGTTGTTTTCAAAACCACACATGATGACAAAACTTTGATTTTAAAGTAAAAAATCTAATTTATTTTTAAATAAAATTGAAAGACTACACTTATCAAAAATAATACATTGATTAATTATGACAAAGAAAATGTTATTATGTAGGTAGTGTTTGAGCAAACGTTGACTTTATTAATAATTTCAATACAGTCACTTATAAATTACAGTAAATTAACGGACGATAATTATTGACATACGGAGCTATGTCTCTTACAGGCTCTTTATAACATCGTCTTTTTGCACGAAGTGGTCCCTCACGAACGTTACGAGAACACGCACCCAAATCTGAAGATGAATCACTATCCGATTCCTCTTCATATTCACAACGGAATTGATAAATGATACCAACTGTGTCATGTAAAGTATCTTTTCCAGTGGGTGTATCGACAAAGCGATCAAAGTTATCAAAAGCAACATGTGTACTTAGCCCATTTACTTTACTGATACCAGATGGTACGACGTGTACGTCATCTCCGTTTCGATCTCTTCAGCTAGAGGATAGCCTATAGTATGACCATACCTATTTAAAATTGTTAGAACTTTTCTTGAGCTTGTTATTGACTTCATAGACATCCCAAGAGTAAGATGTTTTGACGGTTTAATTCTGCCTTTAGTAACAATATAAATAAGGTCACTGCATACTGATTTTATTTTTATCAAATCGTCGCTTGAATTTTTACGGCGTACATCCGGGCCTTGTACCAAATCGCACACAAAATTAAAAAGTTCTTCTGGAATATTACATTCACCTCGTATGACATCCTGCGCAGTAAGATCTGTTTCCGGTAACTTTGTAGCTTGAAGACTTGTTATAGAATTTCGTAATTCATATGCGACATCTCTACATCGATTTTTTCTTTTCGATTCAATCTCAGCAATTTCACTGGCTAATCGTGAGGTGTCCATATCATATAAATAAACAATTTTTTTTTAGGTGTCCCCATGGAACACTCAATTGTAACTCGATCACCAAAAGCTTTTATTATTTTACTTTCCAAATTTTCAGCACGATATTCTTGTATATCTTCCGCACGCACCTGGCCTTCACCAAATTCTAACAGCAACGATTTATATTGGGAAAATAAGTCCGTTAGATACATAACGCGATTTTTTTCAATAATATCAACTCTGATGATCTCTGAGAGAGCATCAAATGCTAACTGATGCAGCTGTCTATTTTTGTGCCAATCAGTGGATTCTGGACGCTCTTTATCGTGTCGTCGTACTGACAATTGATACAAAGATAAACAATTAGAATGATACGCAACTGATTGATTACTGTTCAACTTTGCAAGCAATTTTATATCATTTAATTTTTCAGCCATTACTCTTATTGTGTTAACAGTTGTTTCTGATCGTGGAAATGCAACATAGTTTCTTTTTTTACCAACTTTTTTCTCTATAGTATCGCAAAACAGACAGACAGGCTTTTTATTTTCATTCTCTGATGAGATTTCTTTCTCAGGTGTCAAGGAAGATGACAAAGAAGTTAGAGATTGAAACTGAGTGTCATCATGTGCAGATGAGGTAGTAGGCTGTTCGTTTGAAACACTTGTACTAATACGATGCTCATCCGAAGTTATGATAGGTTGATCTCCTGTCGTAGTATTTAGGTCATCCTATAAAGTTAATTTTATATATTAAACAGAAATTCTAATCTTTTTATATCCAAACATTACTGTTATGTATACTTACGGGATTACAATTTATAGGAGAATTGCTTTCTTCATAGATGCATTCTTGTAAAGGTAAACTTGGAATCTGTAATTGACAAAAATACTGCGTTATAACTTAATTTTTAGATTTATTATTTTGATTGATAGAATGAAGTGAAAATGTTAATTTTTATAAATCTACAGAACAATAATTTATTTTCGGAGTTTACGATAATGAAGAAAACGTATATTAAAATTGAAAAAATATCGTATGTATATACAATAAAAAATTTAATTTGAATTTTTCAATTGATGTAGTAAAATATATAGTATAGTAAATAGAGAATTTCTGTGATTGTATTCATTCTTACTACGTATTAAATAATACTTAAAAAGGTTCGACTACCTGATAAATTCTACCTGCCTAAAAATGTCATACTTTGGTACCTATAAGTTATACAAATATTAATATAATAGAAATAAATTAATTGTTTATGATTGAAAATAGACAACTGCATAATGAATAATTATTTATTGAAAAGATATAGATTCTGCAATTGTCTGAGTGTCCTTTATACTAAGTATTAATTTACATCTGCCACATTCACAGTCATATATATTCATACACTACTATTCTAGATAATACATGAGTTAAATAAAAATTTTTACTTACAGTTTGAGTTTTGCAAAATTCTTCAAACTCGTCTTTATCTTTTTGCTTTAGAACAGTCACTTTTTAAGACACTCAGTATAATAACCATAGTAATCCGTAGAATTCACAGTCAATATTATGTCATGATACTTATATTTTTTTTCGGCGAAATAACAACATTGAAAAACATTTTCTGAACGATGCATTACTAAATTGAAGTACATTGTTGGATTTAGTACACAAAAACACTTAGGCATTTTGTAAATTTTAGCTTTGCATAAACAAGAGTAATATTATGTCAATATTTATAAGACAAAAACAATATATTTATAAGACAAAAACAATAAGTATCCACGAGCTCCAAAACAATGTGGTTAGAATTTCCAATAAACATAAGCCGTAGCTCAGCTGCTTGACTGAGAACCCTATCTGTTGAGGCATGCGCAATGGCTCGAAAAACGAGTACAGCTGACATTTAGCATCCTCGTCTAACAAGTAACGTCACGCACTCACTCTCTGTCACTTTATTTTCAGTACCTAGCATCTTTAAGGGCAGGAAACTTCAATTTGCGGGTTTTTCTTTACAAGCAGCTATATAGCATTAAATACAGAAAAAAATCAGCTTCAACGTGGCACGAACGAAATTAATATACATCATGAACGAAAAGTTGTATTAAAATCTTACCTGTTTACACCTGGCTGCGAAGAGGTTACGGGTAAGCAATCAGCTGCAACTGTGACGTTACACATTTTACAATTACACTGTTAAGAAGTGGTGTAGGTTTTATTTCCATAAGATATTAACGACATTTTTAACTAAAAATTGATCATTAATGGATTAATTAATAACATTGGCGGGTAATTTTTAATTGGCAGAATACTTAAAAATTAGCTTTTGACTATCTACATTTTTCATGTATTAATTTTGCAGCCGGATCTTAGACTAATACGATCGGGTTCTCTATTTGGAAGGGTGACATATTTACTCACCATCCATAGCGTCGATTTATCGAAGAAATACATGGCACTCGCAGTCCAGACCATGAGACTGAGCATTCCATACACTGTAGCTTCTATGCACAATTTTTCCTTGTGAATTAACTGAAAAATGATTCATTTAGTTTTTCCCTTTAGAGGAGCATATAAATTACCTTCATGGATACGTAGAAAATCGTATGTAGTATCGCATTACCCATCAGAATTAATAGGAGGAAAGTGCCAAAATCTGTTGCGCCTACTGAGTATAAACACATTCCCATCATGAGGATGGCAAAATTGATGAAATTTGCCAAGACCAAAAGGATGAATCGGACTGAAAACAAGAAATGAATTATTTTTGGTGCTTCACAAGGCTCCAACGCAGAAATTATGTCGATCTGGACACTTCAATGACAAAGATAAACACCTCAAAAAAGTCTAGGGAACACTTCTGAATATCGATATATCGTATCCAGTTTTTTTTATAAAAAACTAAAAATGCAGCAGATGCGACGCTGCTTTATAATCATTTCATGTATTCAGTGTTTGAAATCAGTAAGTTGGCACTTTGTTTCTGTTGTAAGATCAAATAAAAGATTCAAGTTTTGTGCTTCGACCATGGAAAGACGACATTTGACTAGAGAAGAGATGTTACGAGCCGTTGACATGCTCCAAGCTGGGAGCTAACAACGGGAAGTATCCAGGGTTCTGGGATGTAACCCAAGTGTCATAAACCGTTTATGGTCGCGTTTCAATGAAACAGGTAGCGTAGAAGAACGCCATACAGGATTACTACAGTCGCCCAAGACCGATTTTTGGTTTTACAAGCCAGAAAAGATCGTACTACCACAGCATCTCAATTAGCTCAAAAGCTATCACGAGTTCATAATGTACAAATTTCCGACCAAACTGTGAGAAAGCAACTACACGAAGGTCAACTCCACTCCAGGCGTCCTCTAAGAGTTCCACAACTGACCCATGGAAATCGGGCTGCTCGTTTAGCTTGATGCCAAGAACCCGTAAACTGGGATCAAGAGAGGTGGGCCACAGTTCTCTTCAGTGATGAATCTAGATTTAGTTATTATCCCGATTCGGAAAGAATTCGAATATGGAGGGAACCTGGGAAGCAAAACCGTCTCCAGCATGCTCGATAAGTTGTTAGACAGGGAAGCGGATCAGTGATGTTTTGGGAAGGTATACGCCTTGGTGGAAGAACTGACCTCGTTTTCATACAGAACAACCTCACGGGAAATTCTTACGCAAATGAGATAGTTTTACCTGTAGTGGTACCGTATCTCCAAACAATGGGTCAAAATCCACTCTTCCAACAAGATAATGCCCCTCCTCATCGATCAAGAGTTGTCTTGAACGTTCTTGAAGAGAATGATATCGATCTTCTACCGTGGCCATCCTGCTCCCCAGATCTGAATCCCATAGAACATATGTGGGATACCCTAAAAAGAAATCTCCTGCGTCAAAACGTCTTCCATCATGAACAGGAGCTTCGATTAGCAGTTCAGGGGGCTTGGTATGACTTAAGCCAAAATGTAATAGATAATTTAATATTGAGCATGCCGCGACGATGCCAAAGTGTCATTAATAACAGAGGTGGACCTTCTGGGTACTGAAAAATATAAGTGCTACCATATCGTTTCGAAAATATTAGTTCAGGATTTTTTTTGTGTTTTACCAAATTTCGTTATTTTCAAATTTTATAATAGGTGCTTTGAAGAAGTCAAATATTAATTTGTTTTCTTGAGAATACATTATATACAATACATCCTAACAAAAACCGAAAGATTTCTATAAATTCGAATCATCAAATTTATATTTTAAAGATATTGGTAAGTGTTCCCTAGACTTTTTTGAGGTGTTTATTATAACATAGTTTTTTATTTCCGCATTCCTTAAAACTTTTTACTGAAAAAAAGTGGTCTCATATGCAGTAGACTCGGGTTAATGTGAACTTGCGTAATCGGAAATGGCTCAATACGTTAGCATAGAATTTTTTGCATTAGTGTTCTGTATTGGGAACAATCTATTCTTTATGTGAACAAGAATTCACTGCATAATTGCAGTATTACTGAGATGAAAGGAGACCTATCACTATCAAATACACAAGTACTTATTTTGTATTTGTTCGACTGTATGACATATGAGCTACTGGAGATTGGACATTCTGCTTAAATCGATTGTCAAAATTTTTGTTGTTAAGTTGGCACAACTGACGCGGAGTTTGAGCGCGATCTGTCATTTAATTTGTTTACATTGCTCTATTCTGACAGTTCTCACAAGTGTGTTTTGCGATCTTTACAATGGATAAAAATATCGAACAAAGAATTTGTCTCAAATTTTGCATTACAAATGGAATTTCGTGTGCCGAATCGATGAAAATGTTACGGAAGCCTTATGGTGAATCGACTTTACACGTGCATTAGTGGAACAGTCTCACAAACGTAGGAAACATTGTCGCGAATATTGGGAGTATGACCAAATACAATCAGAGAAGGTATTAGGAGTAAGGGAGATAGAAAGGACGCATTGCCCGGAGATTTTCACGTATGAATTTGAACGGATAACGATGGACACGAATTGAGATAGAGAATTTCAGAGCATTTGAGATTTTCTGATCAAATGTGAGTTATTACTTACCTGACCTATGTCGCATAGATAACTACTTATTAATAGATATACAGGGATATCCACCGGGACCGTCCGTTAAAAACTTTTTGAGTTCCAATTACAATATCAAGCAGAAATTTTATACGCGGCCATAACTAGCGATTTCCAATTGAAGTGAAATATTTTCGAAGTAATGCCATTTCCGGTTATACCGGAAGTGGGTCATCACTTTGTTATTTCAAATGGCAATCTACCTTTTTCATTATACATATAGATCCGACATTTGAGCAAGGCATAAAATACCCAAGTTGTTGGCACTTATCGGTCAAAACTTTTGACAGATTCAATTATTTTTGTTATAAACTCGATTTTTGAGGAACATTTAAAAAAATTGTAGCTCGTAGATCTTTTGCACTACAGACACAATTTTTTGCTTGGGTGGATAGAAGAAGGATCAAGGAATTTTTTAAACGGTCTACACATGTCAAATGTTTATTGCGTTGTTTTGCATGTTTTTTTCAATTTAGCCTTTTTCAAACAGCAATAACGCAATTTTTTCAAATGGCACGCGCCAATTTTTATATCGCCATCAGATGAAGCGTCAAATTTCAAATGGAATTGAATCAGCATGTACTATACCCATCTCTTATAGTTCCGAAATAATTTGGGAATATATTGAATTTTGATGATTTTGCAAGAACAGAGAATGCTTTGAAATATTTGAATCAAGTAACTGAACTGGCTACGCTCACCTGATATGTGCTTGAAATTAATGTACTACTAGAAAGGTCGAGTGATATCTCATTGTTCAGCTATTTTGATTATAAACACGAATGTGTAATCATTTTTAAGTTTCGACATATTCTGAAGAAGAAACAGACTGGTTCGTCAGAAGACGAGTTATTTTCTGTGATTGCAAAATCTGTCGATTTCGAATGAACATTCACCTAAACACTGTTGTATTTTGGGGAAAAATATCAGTGGTGCTTCCACTACACCCCCTCATCAAATGAGGGTGTCAACCCCTCAAATCTTCGAATTGATCAGTTAGTTTGAATAATAATTCATTAGAAAGGTTTTAGAATTTCTAGAATATTGTAGACAAAATTTTTGCTTCATCTGCATTGTGATGAAGATACAGGGTGAATTAATAGAGCGCGACACAGTGTTTGCGAGCTCTGCTGATTTTGGATGGAGATTCAGAACACGTTTGTTCGGTTTTCAAATAATAGAGCTTATTCATAGAATTACCTACATGTTGATGAGTAGGGAAAAATTGAAAATTGAAAAAACAATTGAATTTATTATACCTGATACATTTTATAGGTCAAATCGGTATCAATCGAACAAATGTTCAATGTGTTCGCCGCCAACTTCCAAACACAAATACAGATTTTTCTCGAAACGTTCCCGGACATTACGTAGCATTTCAGGGGTTATACGATTATACTCTACTACAATCCGGTGTCGTAAATCCACCAAATCTGGTGGATCAGTTTTATAAATTTGACTCTGTAAGTGGCCCCATGAAAAAAATCTAATGGTGACAAGTCGGGAGAACGTGGGGGTCATTCTGTAGGGACTCTTCTTCCGATCCATCGTTCAGGAAATTCTCAATCTAGATATTGTCGAACAGGAAGTGCAAAATGCGGGTGGGCACCATCCTGCTGAAACAGAACATCCTCTTTTAAATAGCTAGGATCATTTTCGAAAATTTCAGTTATGGCTGGATTTATTAGTTCTTCAAGTAGTTGGAGATACATTTCTCCCGTCAGATTTCCTGGTAAGAATAATGGCCCAATCAGACGATTTCCATAGATGCCAACCCAAACATTCAATTTTTCAGGATATTGGGTATGTACTCACAGAAGATTCTGGGATTAGAGTCCGACCAGAACCCGTTATGAGGTTTTACAGTGCCATTCAAAAAGTCATCCTCATTCAATTCCTGGACCATCTTCATTTTATGATGATGAAATTGGTATTGTTTGAGAACTCGTCCAATACCAATTTCGCTTTCCAATTTTTTTGTACTCAGAGTGGGATCAATCACTACTTGCCCAAGCAACGCACTTTCCGTTTCCCCATTTCGTATTGGTTTTTGGACATGCTCTCATTTCCTATTTTGAACAGAGCCAGTTTCTCTTAATTTTTCCACCAACTCCCGAATGTGAACCTAGTGGTTGTCCTCACACGTCAGGAACATTTTTTGGCGATTCAACCGATGACAGGGAGCGATCATCGCTTCTCCGTGAAGAGGCCCTTATACTGTGTATGAATTTCGCCATGATCCACCCTGTATCCTCATTGAAATGTAATCGAATTTGTTATCAGATAATTCTAAATACCTGTGCAATGAGCTATAACTCGGTCTAACTGATAAATTCGAAGATTTGAGGGATTGACACCCTCATCTGTGGTGGTGTAGTGGAAGCACCACTGCTTAAAGATATTTTTCCCCAAAATACAACAGTATTTCGGTGAATGTTCATTCGAAATCGATAGATTTTGCAATCACTTAAAATAACTCGTCTTTTGACGAGCCTGTATCTTCTTCGGTATATGTCAAAACTCAAAAAATATTACACATTTGTGTTGAGAATCAAAAGATCTTTCCAATGAGGTATCACTTGACCTATTTTCCCCATTAAAACAATTGAGTTTTGAGCATCCCTGATTAGGGGGTTGATGTAAAATAAAATCATCGTGTGTTAAAAGATGTCCCCCTTCAGACAAAAATTGACCTGTTTCTGTTTTAAGTCCAGAAACGAATAGTTTATCAGTTATTGAGTCTTTTTCGTTTTAGTTGCCTCACCCGGTATGTGAGAAATGCACTTTTAGTTGTTTTATTCCTGTGGGGAATTATCAGCTTCTTTCCCAAAACGTGGGGAATTTTAGCATATTACTGTCGGTAACCCTGGGGATATAGCAATGAAGTACGAAGATATGATTCCTTACCTTTTTTGTTAGGAGTTAGAGCATGTTTATTTATTCCCCTCTCGTGTATCTGTCCTTCAACTCTCTTGAAGCCCTCCAAGATGTAGCCCAAGAAATAAATTTTGAACGACAAGTAAATGCACAGAACTATATATCCAAGGAAGAATGCTAACCAAATGAAAAAGTAACCATGAAGAATACCAATCATAGCTGAAAGATGAAGTTAACTTAGTTTACATGAACGTGGGTGCGAATAATTTATACCTACCAACAAAAATGATAACTCCGAGAACTGTAAAAGTAGCATAAGCAGTAGCATTAACATCAGAGTGTCTATTTTGGTACAGTTTGATTGAGCATAGAACAGCCATGACGTACATGAAGCTGGTATCTGAAAAGCACAATTTAAAAAACCATATTCAACAAGGAACTTTCACGTTTCCATACCAAATTGATAATTGGATTGGCTGGGACAAATATGGTAGCAAGCAGACAGAAGCCCTTCAATTATCAGCGATACACCCATAGCATAATAAATTCCATAGTGTACTGGTATACCAACTTCCTAAAAAGGCCTTGAATACAAGAGAGCGAATCAAAAAGCAAAAGTTGGAAAATATGAAAGGTATTCTGCAGGGGAACATTATAGGTAACGTAAAGATCGAGAGTTACTCACTGGTCTCTCTGGTACTGTATTATGCCTGTGGAGTACAACGAAGATGTAGAGAATACCCAGTAGTATATACCCAATATTAGAGAATATATGGTTGAAATCACTGAATCCAAACAGAGGGTGAGCGCAGTAGAAGTTGTAATAACACAAATCCATGTCTCCGGTTTTGTTGACCATCTAAAATTTTTTTTTGTGAAAATTTCTCTGAGCTATATATGAAAAGTATACCCTCTGATACGTTGAGACAAGTTGGACCACAGGTATACCATAAAATATAGAGACGCTAACTACGTGCCACAAATAATTGAAAGATCTCTTCTTCGTTTTCACGGGGTATTGAGAAACCATTTTGACGTTGAGCGTTGGAGCTTCCAACAAAGAATTTATCTCTACAGTATTTCGTTTTTGAGCGGCATCGTGAATTTGTTCTTCCTGATCTGAAAAGTTGTTAATTTAAGTAATTATAGAAATTTGAAGTGAAATATATTTTATACTTTCCACTTTTTTTTATGAACTACTGAACTACGAACTAATTTGAAAGTGAGTAGTGGTATTTATTTCTAATGGCTATTGAGGGTGGTTTCACTTGGGTTCCTACAAAATTTATTGATTTCCAAATATTGTAACAGATTCATTTTCTTTTTTGTCGCAATTATGACGAATTTCGATATTATCTAATGTTATTGAATGTTTTCATATTGGAGAATTATTAACAAACGATGAATGTTCTTTGAATCTGGTATATCTGGTGCTATATGAATATAAATTTATAAATATAAAAATTAATATATAAATATATGAATGTATGAATAGATGAATATATAAATATATAAATATATAAATATATGAATATATAAATATATAAACATATAAATATATAAATGAATTTATAAATATTTAAATATATATATATTCATAAATATATAAGTATATGGATATATAAATATAAAAATATATATAAATACATAAATACATAAATGTATAAATATATCAATTTAAATATATAAATATATAAATATATTAATATATAAATATATAAATTTATAAATATATAAATATATTAATATTTAAATTTATGAATATATGAATATATTAATATGAATATACATAAATACATAAATATATAAATACATTAATACATAAATATACAAATATATAAATATTTAAAATATATATACATACATGAATACATAAATGTATAAATATATAAATATGAACATATAAATATATAAATTTATGAATATTTAGATATATAAATATATAAATATTTAAATATATAGATATAAAAACATATAAATATATAAATATATGAATATATAAATATAAATATATAAATTTGAATATATAAATATTTGAATTTATAAATATTTGAATATATAAATATATAAATATATCAATATATAAATATATCAATATATCAATATTTAAATATATAAATATATAAATATGTAAATATACAAATATATAAATATATAAATATACCAATTTATAAATATAAAATATATAAATAAATAAATATGTAAATATATGAATATATAAATACATAAATATATAAATATATGAAAATAAATATATAAGTATATAAATTAAATAAATATATAAATATATATAAATACATAAATATATAAATATTTAAATATCTAAATATATAAATATATAACAATATGATTATATAAATATAAATATATAAATTGATAAATATTTAAACATATAAATATATCAATATGAAATATGTCAATATATAAAAATATAAATGTAGAAATATATAAATATATGAATATATAAACATAAATATATAAATTTGAATATATAAATTTATAAATAGTTAAATATATAAATATATCAATATATGAATATATAAATATATAAATATATAAATATATGAATATATAAGAATATAAATATATGAATATATATATCTATGAATATATCTGAATATATAAATATATGAATATATATATATATATATATATATATATATATATATATATATATATATATATATATATATATATATATATATATATATATATATATATATATATGAATATATGAATATATAAATATATAAATGAATTTATAAATATTTAAATATATAAATTCATAAATATATGAATATATAAATATATAAATACATAAATGTATAAATATCTAATTCAAATATATAAATATATTAATATATAAATATAAAAATTTATGAATATATGAATATATCAATATATAAATACATAAATAATCGAATACATAAATATTCGAATACATAAATACATAAATATATAAATATATATAAATACATAAATACATAAATGTATAAATATATACATATAAACATATAAATATATAAATTTATAAATATTTAAATACTTAAATATATGTATATAAATATATAAACATATAATTATATAAATATATGAATAAATAAATATATAAATATTTAAATATAAATTTATAAATTTAAATATATAAATATGTAAATATATAAATATATTAATATATCAATATATGAATATATAAATAAATAAATATATAAATATATGAATATATGAATATATGAATATATGAATATATAAATATATAAATATATAAATTTATAAATATATGAATATATAAATATGTGAATATATGAATTTATAAATATTTAAATATATAAATATGTAAATATATGAATATATAAATATATGCATATATAAATATTTAAATATATAAATATATAAATATCTAAATATATAAATATCTAAATATATAAATTTATGAATATATAAACATATAAATATATAAATATATAAATATATCAATATATAAATATATAAACATATAAATATATGAATTTATAAATATATAAGTATATAAATATATGAATATATAAAATGTAAATATATTAATACATAAATAAATCAATATATAAATATATATAAATAAATTAATGCATAAATGTAAAAATATATAAATATATATATATATAAATTTAAATATATAAATATATGAATTTATAAATATTTAAATATATAAATATATGAATATATAAATATATGAATATATATAACTAAATTAATGCATAAATGTATAAATATATAAATATGAATATATGAATTTGAATATATAAATATATGAATTTATAAATATTTGAATATATAAACATATAAATATGTAAATATATAATATATAAATATAAAATTGATATAATTTTATTAATTTTTGTAATATTTTCTGTAGAGGCATTTTTTACTTCCTACCTCTACTCCTTTCATTTTCAAAACATATCCATCAAGAAGAAGATGGATGCTCCCAAATAATTCGGCAAAACAGGAGTTAATTTCTAGAGCTAGTGTATTTCATTAATTCATCAAGCTATTATGAGCACATCTTCGAAAGAGTAGAGTTGATCTCTATCAATTTACCTTCTAACTTCACAACTTCTTTGACGCTTCCCCACTTGAAGAAGAAATACACCAAGATTATGGCAAATCCGAAAAAGCCGAACGTAATACCCAAAATAATCAAAATCGGTTCGATATAGTCCGAAGTGTTCAACGTTCTCCTTATTTTGAATGAAACTGTGGAAACTCTGGTCGGATACTCATCGAATCCATTCGTTTGTCCCGATTCTATTTCTTCCATTAACTCCTTTTTACACTCCACGTTACTGGGTCTCGCTACGAACACTAAGAAAAAACCGTCCTCGAATTCATTTTTCTGCAAAAAATGAATATTTCTCATTGTGTACTGTTACATCTAGCGGAAGAACTTACGGAGACTGTCATGGCAGCTTTTCTCGTCATAGATTGATATTTTCCTTCATACTTGATGTCTTCGTTAAGATCAAACACTGGACACTGAAAAGTTAGGTCACTAAAAGATGGAATATTAAAACTTCATAATACAAGTAACTTTTTCTATTGTATCTACAAACAAAAGGACATACTGAATTAACCCAAACCTGTTGCTTTATCCGCTTTCAACGGCGACAAACGGCCGGTGACAGTGCGACGCATAACTATCCTTATATTTATGCGAGAAATATTTTATAATATCTGTTTTTCAAGCATATCTTTCGAATCTATCATCTGTCAAATGTCTTCCGTGAATGTCTCATTTAAATTTCCCGCGTAACCCTATATCGAAGCTCTTTTTGCCACTACATTGGCATAACTGTAAGATATAACCAAAATTGGGGCTATGTTTGTAATTAGTTTGTATATAGTTGGTGATTCTATCATTTCACATCAAATGTTGGCTGAAACCTACGGTGACTCAGTTTTTACGAAAGTGTGTGAATGGTACAACGCATTCAAAAGTGGTTGGATATTTGGCAGATGAAGGGCGATATTTGACAGATGAAGGGCGATATTTGACAGATGATAGGCGTTGCAGCAAGTCTTGTTCCAAAGGAGCTGAAGTTTAAGCAAAAAAAACATCAAAAAGCAGTTGATTAGACATGAGTCTACGTGTATGTAATGGAAACAAGTCAACAAGCGTTTGAATGGCGCTCCAAAAACGAGCCGAAACTTAAAATACCCAGATTAATGAATAGATATTAAAATTGACTGTGGGCTAATTGACAGCCCTACCACTCAGACCCTGAGGTCTATTGTGGTACAATCTGTCTTTACCTACACCTACAAGGTACGAGGATATAAGATTTTCAGGTGAGAGCTCAATAAGTGCAGTCAGCTCGAGTTTGTTAGATCCAAGTTCTTCTTGCCTGAGTCTGTCCCCAGCTGGGCATTTGTAGATGACGTGTTCTATTAATGTTATCTCCTCTACCGGTTATTTTCCATTCCTGAGGTCTTCAGAGGAAGTTCAAGCCTAGTCCAATGAATCCCCAGGCTGTTTTTCGAGCGTCTGATAGAGCCTGGTGTGGCGAGAGTTGAACGACATTCCTGCTGAATAAGTGACTGAAGTTGTCAGATGCCAATGATTTCTATTCGTGATGATTTTTGTTAATATCCCCGAAAGCCGGTGGTTAGCACAGTGGTTAAGCCGAATATTTCTGCTTAAAAAACTGTTACAAGGCAGAAAGGACAGATAGAATATTTCCTGGTGGAACCTCGACCATATTAACCAGCTCCAAAACCTTTTACTAGTGAAATGAACTCTAAGGGTTTCATGGAGGTTTATATTTAGTTTCCACTCTCACCTCAGCCTTGAATAGCTGAAGAAGCCTGTAAAGTCTGCCACTGACGACGTCCCTATCTCCGCTGGCCAGAATGACTATATCGCTTGTACATAGATGTCCTGTGTGCCGGTTATTGCCAGAAGGTCATCTTTCAGTAGGGACCGCAACAAAGGACATAGTACTTCTGCCTGGGAGCAGCCCCTGCCAACCACAAAACCGATCGTTCAGGGAAGTGTTGATCTCTTTGACATTTAGCATGATGCTAATCCATTCCGCATTTAATGCACCCCCTTCGTCCTTGAAAGCGGCTGCTGCAGTCTTCTTATGGACCACAGACTGATCAGTGGTTTCACCTTTCTGAAGGCGTATTGATGTTCACTCAGTGGCTTCAGCGACATCACCCCAGTCCTGATGAATCCATCTAACACCTCCTCCAAGGTTTTCAGAACGAAAGACACGAGCATCATTGGTCTGAACGATTTAGGCTGAGTTCAATTTAACTACCCTAGGGGTTTGTGTAATCCTAACCGTCAACTGGTCAGGACAACATTCCAGACCATACTCAACCGGCAGAGCCTAATGAAGTATGGAAGGAGGATGTCCACCTCATGTGGCAAGTCAGGCATGATGAATTCTTCCCCAGGAACCGTAAATATCTCAAACAAGCGGATCGTCTACGTAACTACTCCGGGCTTGATGATCGTTGTTGCGTTCTTCCAATCGTCCTTTTGGCAAGATATCAGAGTGTTCTCGCAAGAATCACCAACTTCTCTCTCTCCCAGAGTCCGTATACTATCCATCCAGACTTCGTAATCTTAAATTGTCACTTTGAGTAACACTTTTTAGTCGATCTTAGCCGCGGCATATCAAATATGTGTGATGATTGGCTTAATCGTTGGCTTGAGCGTATTGTCTCGGAAGGGTACTACTTTGTAGGCGATAAAGGAAATTTTGAAGATCAATTCATATTTGTTGCCTCCTTAAGCCATTCTGAGTAGACAATTGACAGCATAGACATTATACAGTACTTATGTGACTTAGGCATGTACTTACATAACTATCCTGCACTGATACTGCAAGGCATACATCATCTGGAGAGGTCATTTCAATAAGAACAGCTTCTGTGGATTCATCAAATTTATAGTAAACATATCTACTTTCACTAGTAGTTACAGTCATAGAATAATTGACATTTTCCTTGACGTGAAAATTCACTTCTTCTATTGCCTCTATGTTAACGTCTATGGTTTCGTCGCTTTGTGTGGTGAGAGTTACGAGAAATTGTTGGGTGAAATTGTAGGTTTCTTGGTATTTTATTAGTGCTGAAATACACAAAATTCTCTGGTAGTGTAAAAAAAAATTGCATGGTAAAAACTCACTTTGTTTGGAGAGACTGTTGATTTTCTTCATGGCGTTATGGCAGAGGGTTCGTGATGTATTTCTGAAGTAAAATGCGGCATTTTTGCCAATGGATAGAGTTAAGGGAACTTCCCAAGAAAGGACTTGGCTTTCTTGATTAACTACGACCAGTATCGGATATAAGGGATTTGCATCTTTAGTCCAAACCCTTATCCTATACGGATTGTGTGTCTGGAAGATCATTCATAGTTAAATGCTACAGGAAAGGGTAAAAGTGGTGGTGTATTCGGTTTCAAAATTGAAGAAGGGAAGGAAAAGTGATGTATTTGTAGGAAAATTTCGTATCTCCGAAATAAGCGATGGGTCCAATCTTGCCAATGTGATCTTCGATAAGTGGGTACGAATTCGATACCACGGGAGAGTCGGAAGAGGAAGGAAAACAAGAAAATTTCGGTTATTACCACTAGCATGCCATTTTTTGACCACACAAAATATTATGAAAAACGTTTGAGAAAATTGCGTCCTTCGGCATTATTACATTAATCCCGGAATCTACGGAACGACAATTGGACAAGGTGTAGATCCGTGGAAACTAGAATATTCCAATGATAGCCTCTCGTTGTCCAGTTAATCACTGAGTCTTCAGGCCAATAGCCTCACGCTCGTGGGGCCAGGGAATAACCAAATGAGCAATGAAAGCCTTCCATGGACAACCAAGGTCTCTGAGGCTGGCCTTCTGGTGTCAATCTATGGCCCAGTGAAGGGTACGTAGAGCCATCCTCCGAAGATTCGAAGACTATCAATCTGATAGTTATAAAGGATAACATAAGATATGTGATAAGTAGCTTCTCTCCCGTTAAAGCACCAGGAATTGATGGTATGGTTCCAGACCTACTGAGGTAGAAGAACTAGAGTCGCACCTGTTGGGAATGTGCCTCAAACATCGATATAACCCGTTGAAGTTCAGAGAGGTGAAAGTCATCTTAATCGTAAAAGCTGGAAGGATGGATTATTGCACCTTCAAGTCCTATAGACCGGTTAGCACCACAGATTTTCTTCTGAAGGGATCAAATAGTAACAACGTACCCATTACATATATAATCAACACAGCTCTGCATATTCAGAAATATCTAGACTACAAGTCCACTTTGGTAGCGTTTGCAGACATAGAGGAGGCCTTAGATAACACCCAGCTATTGACGTCCAATTATTTTGTCTATCGAATATTTCAGACTCATCAAAACTCAGGCTATTGGCAAAGATTTCATCAGATGAACGACTTAAGCCATCAGTTCTCGGTTAAATAAGAAACCTGGCCTCTCGGTGTCCAGTGAAACATTGAGTCTTTAGTTCAATAGTAAACCAGTTGCCGTGGGGTCCGGGGATAATTTATTGGGCTATGAAAGTCTATAGCAGGTAAGTTCATGGGCAACCAAGGTGTCTGTCTTCTGTAGTCGAGCAGTTAGCCATGGCAGTCATGAAGAGTCTGTTGGTCTAAAGAAACATACACCGAATCACCTTTAGTTTTAATTCTTGTCGCTAAATGTAATTTTTCATTGGAAAAGAATAAAAAAACACAACAAAAGAAGCAAGAATTTGCATGAAACCTACTCCCCCAATAACGATCAGAGCAATGAAAATACCAAGGACTTCTCATTGGTTAAAACGGTTCCATCATATATTTTAGATCGATCTGCTATGATAATATAGCACAAGAAAACATTTTTAGAAGACATTCAATTTCTTAGAAGAGATATGATCAGATATCTGATGGTGGCATTGCATTGCAATCTTTAATTACGAAAAATACATGAGAGATACGCAATAAAAAAGGTGTCAAGCAGACTTTGAGGTGTATAAATAAAAAGAGTTCTGTATAAAAGGCATTCTGTGGGTGTAGTACACCCCTCGATATACTGTTTTTCTGTGGTACTCACATTTGATTCCGGGTAATGTACGACGTATTCCACAGTATTATTGAGCTTCATAGATGCGGTGGAGCCATCTAGTTTACCGTCGACCAACTCAACTGACATAAAATTGTCTCCAACATCGATTGGAGATATTTCAAGGAAAACCAGAGAGAACACAATTAGGCATATTTTCATTTTTATTAACTGAAAATTAAAGTCATTTGTATATTGGGAAGTAAGTGTGGTTGTCGTTTAAGATTGAGATAAACATTATCTACTCCGGAGGTATGCAAAAACGATAAAGGTGGGAGAATTTTCGAGGAATTGAGTGAGAAACAATCTATTGACAACAATAACGGCAAAAGGCCCAAGCAATGACTTTTTTAACTAATGTCATGAAAATCAAGTTCTACAAGACTATGCAGTCGATCGAAATTAAAATTTAATATCACTTAACGGTTAATATTTCCACCACTTAAGGTGATGTGAATTGATATTAATATTTACATTAGTACTAAGGCAAATGAGAGTGGGATTCGTCCCCACGCTGTATAATACATATTTAAATAGAAATCACTCACCGAAAATTAGTTGACAGCTCGTTGAAACTTCACTTCATTAACATAACCTAGAAACAATAATTCCCGCTTCAACTCTAAAACGACAATATCTTGTAGTAACGTCGAACGTTATTCTAAAATAAACTCACAACTTCATTCAAAACGTTTCACGCAATGACGTTTATAACGTAGATTTTCGAAGATGCACTGGATTTTAGGTCATCTTAATAATTCGTTCTCTCTACTACTGAAAAGTTGAATGTATTGTGTTTACGAAATTCGAGTTGAGAATTCCTTTCATTGGATTGGCACTGAACTCTGTGCGCCAGATCGTGGACTCTCTGGCGCCAGTATCGTGACGTCAGAGTCCAAGCCTTGTTCTAGTCACTTAATCGATGGCAAAATTTTGTTTGCTTATTTACCAACAAGATGGAAGTAGGTTTAATACATACTAACGTGTTCGAGTGATTAAGAAACTGTATGCAACCGGTTATACCACAAGATTCTGCGGGTTGCCTAAATAATTTCACACTACCGACTTAACAGAGATATTTTTTACCCAGCGCCATTGAAAGATACGTAATAGTCGTAAGAATTAGGGATAAAACAAAAAATTCCAAGGATGAGTAAGGAGCAGCTTTGATTATTATAGAATTATGTAGCAAAAAGAACTTGATAGTTCATAATGCATCTCAAGACAGATTAAAAGGTAACTACACTTAGAATCAACAATAACTCATGTCTCAACAAGTTCGCAGCAGGGTCCTCGCAACCATATGTACAAAATGTGTAATGCACACGGGCGCCCTCTTCTAGGGGCGCCAAAACCCAAGGTCCAAAACAAATATTAAAATAAAAAATGAGAAATTAAATAGCATCAGGTATAAATACATACGAAATTTTATTAGTATATCATCCAGTTACTGCCGATTCCTATGTTGCGAGAACATGTCAGGCGGCAGTTTCTTGGTTCTTCCTGTTCAGACATGAATAACGCCTGGAGCGCTATAAAAGCGATGCATCGCCACAGGCGTTTTTAAATCAGTTAGTTTACTGGACCTTGCAACAAGTGAATAAAAACAAGTAATCCTATTAATTTTTACATATAAAGTTATTTTTATTTTGTCAAGTGTGGTGTTGTGTTGAGTAATATTTTGTTTAATACTTTTTTTTTAATTAAGTGCCGAATACCTGCTGATTGCAATTTCAACGGCTTGATTTTTCATAAAATGGTAAGTGTTCCCTACTTTATACTATCAACATTAACCCTTTATAGGATACTGGTTATAATTAATTTTTTTTAGCCAAATATGTTCTTATTAATTGAAATGTCATGTACGAGTTTAAAAAAGTAACTGGTTTAATCCATAACTCGCTTAGTTTTTATGCTATTGATCTTTTTAAAAACCATTTTGTAGGGTTTTTTAAGGGCTATAAGATCAAATCAGTTTAATATCGTTTTTGCCTTTATTTTTGAAAGGATTTAAGCTGAAAGGGCTCTAACAAATTGCTTTTTACTCAAATATGCAAACTTTAATCGGCCATATCTTACTTAATAATAATCTGCCCTATAAAGGGTTAAAAACTATCGGCTACTTAGTTAACTTTTCAAAAATATTTCCTACCCTACCCACATGGTGCTTATTATTGTGGTTACTTTAGAAGTTAATTTCTAATTCCCATGAGTAATATTCATTTATTTGTTTTCTCAGGATAATAGAAAGGTCTCAGGTGTGAAGTTTCTCGAGCAAAAGAAACTGGGACTACAAGAAAGGGGAAAAATGGTTGGATCTTTAAAGCATTTCTTGCAAAACAATCGAGATTCCACGGAGACTATCGATGTTGGTGCGACCGAATCATCCGAATCTCAAGATTCTGAATCCGTAATATCAATAACCGTGAGTGGACCATCTGAAATTTCAACAGTAACATCAGGTCCTGCAACAAGTGGCAGCAGTTGTAGCAGCAAAACAGCTTCTACTGATGCAGGGCTGATGAAGCGATAACACCATCCTCGTCTACAGCACTTGAACAATCCACTTCAGGTAATTCAGCTTGTGTGAAAAGTTCGATAATGTCAGCTATCGAAATACCTGCTGCAAGTGACACTTTCGATGAAGGCTGTAATGAGGCTAGTATCGATATAATTCCGTCCGACCCCGGTTTGTGGCCCGATAAAATCACCAATGAGATTGCTAGAATATTGGTTAAACGTGGTCCGACCTTGATAGACATCAGTTTTAGCTTTCCTAGTAATAAGAAAGAAATCTAGCAAATTGAGAAAAAGTCGAATGGAATTGGCTTATTTACTCTATTTCTAAAGATTCTGTATTTCATTTTTGTTGTAAGTTGTTTTGTAAATGTAAACTCCTAACGCTTTTTGTGATACAAATGGAGTATCTGATTGGCAACACTTGTCTTTGCTAATTAAGAGACACGAAACGTAAATTTTACACAACAGTTATATAAACACTTGGGTAAATTTAAAAAAAGTATTGGAAACATCTGTGACCGTTAATGCTCATCATCTGCGGATTTTAGAAACGGAAAAAAAATATTGGCGAGACATGTTGGAAAGAATTATTGCGATTGTTAAATATTTATCTACACAACGCTTGATATTTCAAGGTTCTTCTCAATTGCTTTTCGACCATGATAATGGAAAATTTCTAAAAGCTGTTGAGATGATTGCCTCTTTTGATTCAGTGATGAGACAGCACGTTAGCCGAGTGTATAACTCCCAAAAAAAATCTGTTAAAATTACTCATTATTTAGGCGTGCAAATACAGAATGAAATAATTGAATTATTGTCGTCCAAAGTAAGAAATAATATTTCAGAAATGGTTCGCAGTTGAAAATATTTTTCAATAATATTAGATTGTACACCAGACACTAGTCATACTGAGCCAATTAGTCTTGTTCTGAGGCATATTGTCCTTAACACCAAATTAAATTTAGAATTAAAACACATTAGGGGACAAGGTTATGATAATGGGATAAATAAGAAGGGAAAACATGTTGGGCTTCAAAAACGCATTCTTGATGCGAATCCGAAAGCCCTTTTTGTACCTGTGCGGCTCATACTTTGAACTTAACAACAAATGACGCTTCTAAAGTGTCAGGTACTACAAAAAACTCTTTTAATCTTGTGCAAGAGTTATTTAATTTTTTTCGTCATCCACAAAAAGGTGGTATGTTTGGAGAAAAAACGTCCCCTGGTTAAGTTTAGAACCTCTAAGTGAGACAAGATGGTCCAGCAGAATTAATGCAATAAAGCCCTTTAAAGTTTATTTAATTAAGGTTTGCGAAAGTCTTCTAGTGGCTGAAGATAATTCCTTTCACATTGATGCAAGACATAAAACGAATTCCCTCTTAACGTCTGTACAAAATTTTTAATTTATTTGTGGAATTATTATTTGGCATGACGTTTTATCTCATATAAATATTGTCAGCAAACAAATGCAAAGTGCTACAATTAATATTAAAATATGCCAAACCTACCTAAAAAATTTAGTTGATCACTTCCAGCAATATAGATCTGACCAATCAATTCAAGAAATTCTTGTGCAAGCGAATGAAGTAGCATCCTCTCTCGAAATTGGAGAAGACTTTCCACCATTACCAACGGTTAGGAGGAAATTCAAACCAAAACTGTTTGACTATGAACACCGAGATGAGACCCCTCATGATTCAAAAACCGCCTTTAAAATTAGTTTTTTCTTAAAAATTATAGATCAAACTATAAGCAGTCTAAAAAAACCGATTTGACTTGTTGAATGAGTATGATAATATTTTCGGATTTTTTAGCGACATATTCAAATTGACATTGTTCTATTCTTGAAGAGCGACTGACAGATCAGGATAATAAGGATATAGACTCCAATGAACTGTTTAACGAAATTAAAGCGTTAAATTTGTTTTCATTGCCAGATGATACTGACCCCTTAAGTATTTTACAATATATATTTGAAAATAATTCAATCTCCACCTTTTCACTAAGAATTCTTTTGACCTGTATCTGTAGCTTCTGGCAAGCGATCTTTTTCACCGTTAAAAATCATTAAAAATTATTTAAGATCGACAATGATTCAAGAAAGATTGTCTGGGCTAACAATATTAGCAATTGAACAAGAAATTTTAGCAATATAATTAATGAATTTGCAACAGCAAAATCTCGGAAAATATCGCTACTACAATAGCTATCATTTATTTTTCTATTGCAACTAGACCTAGCTATCATATTTTATTTTGAAACGAAGTTCCTAGGTATTTGTTATTAGAAATATTTGCATATTTTTTAAAATATCTAAGTATAAGTAGAAGTAGTACTTGGGTGTGAACAAGAATTAATTTTGTTATGATTTCGTTCTGTTTGTTTCATTTTGATATTTTAGTCTACAAATAAATATGACTTCTAAAGTTCAGTTTCTTGATTTACTTTAACCTACCTACCTCCTACCTTCAAAAAAAATAAAAAAACATGATCCAAAATGCCTTAAGGGGCGCCATGTAAAGATGGAATCAAAAACAACACTGTATATAAAATTAACTGTCTCCACTGCGATGGCTCTTTTGTGGGTCAAAGTAAACAGTACCTGAAGAGACGAATATCACAGCACAAATCAGACTGCAAACATATTCATCAGGAGAAAACAGCCTTGGCAACACATCATATCTTAACTCGACACTATTCCAACTTTAACATTGAAGATGTAGAGATTTTAAGGACTGAACCGAATCACAGGAAGAGATGAGTAGCGGAAATGATATTTATCAAGAAACAGAATAGTGTCGTAAATTTTAAAACTGATACCGACCAGTTGAGTAACATTTATTTCAATTTAATTAGGAAACTACCTCAGTGTTGAGTGTATACCGATTACTGATGTTCTGTGATATCTGTGCTGGTTGTAGAATTATGATGCTCGTGACCAGAACAAGAATAATCTGTGCTTGAAAATCCCTGTGGTTTTAACGTCTATATATATATATATATATATATATATATATATATATATATATATATATATATATATATATATATATATATATACGTGTCTGTATCCCATTACTTAAGTAAATGTTTTAAAATGGGTGTGAACAAGAATTAATTTTGTTTTGATTTCGTTCTGTTTGTTTCATTTTGATATTTTAGTCTACAAATAAATATGACTTCCAAAGTTCAGTTTTTTGATTTACTTCAAGCCCCTACCTACCTCCTACCTTAAAAAAAAATACATGATCCAAAATGCCTTAAGGAGCGCCAAAATTCTTTTTTGCACTCAAGCGCCAGTAGCCCTCACGAGGGTCCTGGTTCGCAAGAAGCCTGTTAGAGGGCTCTATTGTTGAATATTCTAACCGACAATTGAAAGTGTCAAAATTAATGATGGTTGAGTTGTAATGGTAATAGAATGTGAATACACATCATCATTATTTATTTACACCCCATATAAACATTTACGTTATCCTTAATGCCACATCGCGAGTAATGCCATATTTTTAACAACCATTAAATTATTGAGTTCCAACTTGAGCATAGTGAAAACCCCTTTCCCTACTTATAAATTCATAGAAACCTCAAGAACCCAAACCCTTCAGGAAAAACGTGATTTCTTTCACCCCCCGAGTAAAAACACCACCTACCACCCAACACCCTTTCGAGCAGACAGAGAAGTACACACAGGGTGTAATAACGTTGCCAGAAGCGAAAACTGCCCCATCCAAAATCGTGACCGGAATATCACTCGTTGAAAATCAGAGGGGAGAAACTTTAACTTTCCTCTATAGACGTACGGCGCATTGCATAGAGATCTAAAGCTGGAAAAAAGTTCCGTTGTTCGCCAACAGAAAATTGTAAATAAATCTCGATAGAGTGAAATCAATTAAGGATTATTGAACGACAGCAGTTTTTAACGGTGACACTGTTGTTCCCGGAAAAGTGGTATATTGAGCGATGAGGTACATTCTCACTTAATTGCAACGAGTTGTTTGAAAATGTAAAGGTCGCCGGTTCTATGATTAACCCCCAGCTGTAATAAAGTGGCGCAGTATGGTTGGATCACCCTCGACGACAATACAGCCACGTAGGTACGTGGAAATTGCGAAAAGTATAATTTTCAAACGGTCCCCCGACAACGGGAGGCTAATATAATTCATTAGGACAAATGCCGCCAAGGGCATACGCGACGTTTGAAACAAACCTACCCCGTGTTTGCATATATATGGTTATACGTAGACAGCGAAGGTGTCCTAAGCGATCTCGATGCTTAGTGCTGGGAAGACAATATTGTCTCTGGAAGTTGTGCCACTAGAGGACACAGAGACGTATCTGATGTGAACTTGTGAATATCAAATTAGTATGTGGGTAAATAATACACTGTATTTTATCAAATTTTCGCTATTTATTGTTCAGGTACACGATTTATTTAATCTTCAAGTGTTTATACTACATTACACTTTCGGTATTGTGAAGAGGGGTTAATTTGCTCTGCTTTAAGAAGTTGATTTTGAAAATGGCGAAAACTACTGGAGGTTATGATAATAATGGCATTGTTCTTACCTTAACATATAGTGGAGATAATAGAGAAGCTCTAGCTGAAGTCAAATATGCTTGAATAGTTTTTTTTCGATGAAAAAAGAAGTCATACAAAGGGTTGGGTTACTTTGCACCAGTTCTCTAAATCCGCTAAAACTTTATAATATTGGAATATGCGGTGAAGTAATGAACATTATTTCATCAATAGTAATGCATTACTGACATAGGAACAACCAAAAACCGAATACTTTCATTTTAAACAACTTTATTCCTGAAAAATCCAAAATAATTTTCGTTTTATTAAGTAATGCACAGACAAAATATAAAGAGAAATGAAGAACATACACACAACCAAATTTATATGGAATCACTCGGTATTTCACATTATTTATTATATATGACATTTGTCATATTTTTCGAATTTTTCTTTAAATTAAACAAAATCCACGAAGAAATAATATATGGGCGATGTCAACCCAAATTATTGGGTTCATAATGATTCTAGAACATCTATAGATTTGAATTGTGGAGGCCGTTACTTGATGTAGATCCATGATATAAATGAGATAAAAAACACAAGGTTTAACTTTAATCTACACTTTATTTGAAAAAATTCGACGACGTTTCGCTGACACAGCAGCTTTATCAAGAATGACAAACAGAATGAAGAGTATGGTATTATAAACAAATCGTAGAACAAGTTGGATGAATAACAGGAAAATCCACACCGAGCCATTGTACAATTAGTATGAAAGGTAATAAAAACTAATTAAACAAGTTAAGTAGGGGTGAATAATTCACATTTACCTGTTCATTCAAAAGCTTGTCCGAATGTTTGTATCTATTTATTTCTAATGCTTCTAGGAGATCTAATTTTGAACTTTTGATTTTATATGTAATATGTCAAAGTTTTTATTGAATGAATGGTTTTCTTTTATTAGGTAATTTGAATAATTTGAATCAGATTTATTTTTATCGAAGCTATGTTTATGTTCAGATGTTCTTATGCCAAAACTCCTATAGGTCCTACCGATATAAATTTTATCACAAGAACCGCAATTGAGTTTATAGATTCCTGATTTACTTGATTTTTCAACACGAGATTTATTATTTTAATATGTTTACCTAAGTTATTAGAAGTTTTGAAAGTTATATTAAGATTTTGTTTGACGAGAAAGGATTTAATATTTGTACTTGCAGAACCGCAGAATGTTAAACTGTTGAATATTTTATAGTCTTTATGAATAGGATATACTTCATTTATTGCTTTCTGATACAGTTTTTTACGAATGATTAGATCTATCATATCCGGATTATATGAATTATTAATGGCAATCTGTTTGATTATGTTTAACTCTTTATTATAATCTTCTACTGATAAAGGTAAATTGAGTAACCGATGTACCATGCTGTTTAAAGCTTCAACTTTGTGTTGAATTGGATGTAATGAGTAGTTATGTATAATTGTATCAGTATGTGTTGGTTTACGAAAAGACCGAAAAACATGATTATTATTTTGTTTAGTGATTTTAAGTCCAAAAAATTAATGGAATCGTTCTGTTCAATTTCTATTGTGATAGATAGATGATGATAGAAATTGAACATCCAATTCAACACAAAGTTGCAGTCTTTAAACCAACATGATACAATTATACATTACATCCAATTTACAAAGTTTTATCAGTAGAAGATTATAATGAAGAGTTAAACATCATCAAACAAAATAATAATCATGTTTTTCGGTCTTTCGTAAACCAATAACTTAGGTAAACATATTAAAAATAATAAATCTCGTGTTGAAAAATCAAGTAAATCAGGAATCTATAAACTCAATTGCGGTTCTTGTGATAAAATTTATATCGGTAGGACCTATAGGAGTTTTGGCATAAGAACATCTGAACATAAACATAGCTTCGATAAAAATAAATCTGATTCAAATTATTCAAATTACCTAATAAAAGAAAACCCCATTCATTCAATAAAACTTTGACATATTACATATAAAATCAAAAGTTCAAAATTAGATCTCCTAGAAGCATTAGAAATAAATAGATACAAACATTCGGACAAGCTTTTGAATGAACAGGTAAATGTGAATTATTCACCCCTACTTAACTTGTTTAATTAGTTTTTATTACCTTTCATACTAATTGTACAATGGCTCGGTGTGGATTTTCCTGTTATTCATCCAACTTGTTCTACGATTTGTTTATAATACCATACTCTTCATTCTGTTTTTCATTCTTGATAAAGCTGCTGTGTCAGCGAAACGTCGTCGAATTTTTTCAAATAAAGTGTAGATTGAAGTTAAACCTTGTGTTTCTTATCTCATTTACATCTACAGATCTTAATCGGCATCACTTGGAAGACTGAACCTGGCAATCGGGACTGTTTCGGTCAAACAGAGAGGGAATTGTTTTGTTGAATTTTAATATTGAAGTTTTTTTTGCGATTATACCTCAAAATTGGTAAGCAAGAACAGGGAAGTGATTACGTTTTAGGAGACTCACACTGCGAAGGAAGAACTTCTCCACGAAAGGGGAAAAATCGCAGGTTATGTACTTTTTGATTATCTCCTTAGTCCTTTTCATTACCTTGCTTGCTATGTAAAATCTTTTCTCAGATTTGTCTAGACATATAAGAGGTATTATTGTTGAAATATTTTTCCGCTGGTTTTCTTTTTACATTGTTACAGATTCTTGTCCCAAACCCCCTTCCTTTCACCCTTGTCTTCGTTTGGAAATCATGGAATGCAAGAGAGAATAAAGCGGCTAAGAAGAAAAAACTTTGGTACTCTTTATGTACACACGACACTAACACTACATAAACAGACAAGCTCTTGCAATAGCGACAAGGAAACGAGTTGTTTCTTCACCAAAATTATAGATACAAGCATTTATTGTAAATACACTCATTTTCAATGAAATAAAACTAAAGTATTTGGATTTTCACTATATTAACAAAACTATGACCGGTTTCACCACACTGTGGCTTCATCAGATAGATACAAACTAATGAACAGAGTTATTCCTTATATATTAGTCTTATTTCCTAATTAATATTACAATAGGTACAAGAGGTAAGTTGGAAAACCCATCGGAGTTGCTTACTTTATGAATTGAAAAGATTGAGTAAAGGAGAAGGATTTAGATCTAATTGACTATTAAGTAACCTACCTGAATTCTTTTCTTTGTTGATCTCTGAAATTTCCAATAGATTGAGTTTTGTCTGTTATTTTCATTGTGTAAAATTTTGAAATTATCATTAAAATTATGGTTTGCTTCGAGTAAGTGATTAGAATAATGGAAATCTGATTTATGATAATTAAAACTACGTTTGTGCTCGGATAAACTAACTTTGAAATTTCTGAAAGTTCTACCAGTATAAATTTTATTACAATCCCCGCAAGACAGTTTATAAACACCGGATTTATTACTTTTATCAATTTTAGATTTGCAGTTTTTGATTTAATTAATTAAAATTAAAATCATTCCTCTCGCATTATAATTTCAATATAGCATTCCAAACTGATAATTCTTTAGGCCGACATATCAAAAACTGCAAATCTAAAATTGATAAAAGTAATAAATCCGGTGTTTATATACTGTCTTGGGGAAATTTAAATTGGTAGAACTTTCCGAAATTTCAAAGTTAGATTATCCGAGCACAAACGTAGTTTTAATTATCATAAATCAGATTCCCATTATTCTAATCACTTACTCGAAGAAAACCATAATTTTAATGATAATTTCAAAATTTTACATAATGAAAATAACAGAGAAAACTAAATCTATTGGAAATTTTAGAGATCAACAAGGAAAAGAATTCAGGTAGGTTACTTAATAGTCAATTAGATCTAAATCCTTCTCCTTTACTCAATCTTTTCAATTCATAAAGTAAGTAACTCCGATGGGTTTTCCAACTTACCTCTTGTACCTATTGTAATATTAAGTAGGAAATAAGACTAATATATAGGAATAACTCTGTTCATTAGTTTGTATCTATCTGATGAAGCCACAGTGTGGTGAAACCGGTCATAGTTTTGTTAATATAGTGAATATCTAAATACTTTAGTTTCATTTCATTGAAAATATGTATATCGATTTTCATCAAGTAACGACCTCCTCAATCAAATTATTAAATACACACATATATATATATATATATATATATATATATATATATATATATATATATATATATATATATTATTGATTGTATTAAATCATAGACCTTTGACTGCTTGTGAAGAAAGAAGTTTTTTTTTAAAAACTGGATAGTATGATGAGAAATGTTGAATTATGTTCGGGAATTTCAAAATTTAAAAAAGCCTATAATCATAATTGAAAATGCCTTACGTTGGTTTGTCCAGTGTGCAGAGGGGTCGAATGATTGCTCTCGTTGCAGAAGGGGTGACACAGAGGATATCCCACAATAGGGGTATCACAGGGGGTGATTTCGAAGGCCTAGAAGAAGATCACTTCTGAAGAGCAAGACCGCTTTTTGTACCAAATTGCAAGAAGAGACCCTACTGCGACGCACCCCATATGCCAAAGACAATTTCTGGAAGGAACATCCATCAGGGTAACAGTCGAAACGATACGCCAAAGACTCTGTTCAAGGGGTTTATACACCAGAAGGCCCTTAAGAGCTAACAGACAACAAAAAATTAACAGACTTAATTGATGTATGGAGCACCAAAATTGGAATATTGAGAATTTGCGAAATGTTCTTTCTTCGGATGAGACCAGAATTGGTGTTCGATCAGATGACCGCTGGATTCAAGTTTTAAGGGGTTGTGGAAGACAAGCTAGAATCCGAGCAGCAAGACAAATTCCGAAATACCAAGAGGGCAGTGTTATGTTTTGGGGTGGTATTATGCTGGGAGGCAAAACAGATTTGATTTCTTTTCCTGTGAGTGTAACAGCTAGAAATAACGTGCAACTAGTGCTGTAGCTTATAGTGAGACTTTGGCAAGGTGCCCACGGTGAAAATTTCACTTTTACGCAAAATAATGTTCTTCCGCATACCAGGAACCTCGCGCGACATTATCTTGAAACAAGAGGAATCGCTATTTTAGACTGGCCATATTGTTCTCCAGACCTAAATCCTGTTGAATATTTATGGGGTAATCTCAAAAGGAAAATTAGATCGCGTCAGAATAATCCAAAAACCTCACAACAGCTCATTCAAGCCGTGACAGAATATCACCCCAGAGGAGGTCGAAAATCTAATCAAAAGCATGCCTAGACGGATTCACGCTTGTATTAGGGTAAGAGGAGGTAATACAAGCTACTGAGGTCGAGAAAAAAGTACCTACTCTGTGAGAAAACAATTTTCAATTTTTTTACTACATGCGGAAAGAGTGTATCGAGCTGAAAGGTGATCATGTAGAAAAATAAAATGTTTATTTACAGAAAAAATTTTTTTTATTCAAAAAATCACTGACTTATCCAACCGCCTTCGTAGTTTAGTTATATTTTGGCGCTTTCTACATCAAATAATTCTTATTTTTATCCATACGACTATCAATAACAGACGAGTATAAACTGAACCACAGTTGAGTTAAAATCCATTTAAAAATTTTCGAGTTTATTTAACCGACAGACCGAACAATCCAATATACTTCCTCCTAATGATTCCCAACAAAACAAGTTAATATCAACGCCAAACAATCCAAAACGAATAAACCCAATGAATACAGATACAATGCGAACTTTCACCCTAAAACTCCGAAATAACCAAAATATACACACTGTGTTCGATCGGACGCGAAAAACAACCCCTTATTACCATAGAATTTCAGGCATTCGGGACACGAGCTAACAGGTTCGCGCGGGGATGTGGCGACACATGTTTTTAATTAAAACACGCTCGTACAGACGGACAAACCGAGCGTCGGGTTGGTTTTAGGTGTACAGAAATTTAGATATAAATATGTCGCGTCGTTTACACCCTTGTAAAATGAAGGGATGGTTTATGAAGTCATTTTGAGAGAGTGGAAAAAGTGGTCTATCAAAATAGTCCATTATACAGGGTGTCACACACTAATTTGTCATCCATACTGCTGGGGACGAAATAGTTCTTCCAGTAAAGTAGAAAGATGATTCGTTTTGCATTATTGTACTAATTGTTCTTATATAATGTTTTGTGAATCTATTAGTGAAGTAAAGTATATTTTATACTTTCCAAAATTCTATAATCACAAACACAACCGGTTTCGACTGTCAGGTCATGGTCAATTACCGGAAATGAACTTACTTATATAGATACTAACCTCATTTGATATTAAGTAATCGTATTAATATCTAGCTGGCTTTGATATAGTTTGAGTTTCTTACTCTGGCTTTTTCGACAATCAAACAAGTGAATTACTCCAAAAGGCTTACTAGTTTCGGTTCTTTATTGTAGGACCGTCTTCAGATCTAAAATAGATTAGGCTATATTACAAAGTTGCGAGATTATGCAAGGTAACGAGTGCACCCACCTAGCGATACACCAAATTAAAAGAGAACATGTACATCATTATAAACAACACATTTTTCTGAAAACGCTTAGTCAACAATGAAATAGAATATTAAAATCATTTTTGTACATACAATTATAAAATAAATGGATTCAAGATATAAAAATTGTTAAAACAGTCGACTTGGTACAATAACAATACTTGTCAAAATTTTGTATTGAAAAGTTTTTTTGGTTAAGACGTTAAAACCACTGAGATTTTCAAGCTCTGATTATTCTTGTTCTGGTCACGAGCATCATAATTCTACAACCAGCACAGATATCACAGAACATCAGTAATCGGTATACACTCAAAACTAAGGTAGTTTCCTAATTAAATTGAAATAAATGTTACTCAACTGGTCGGTATCAGTTTTAAAATTTACGACACTATTCTGTTTCTTGATAAATATCATTTCCGCTACTCATCTCTTCCTGTGATTCGGTTCAGTCCTTAAAATCTCTACATCTTCAATGTTAAAGTTGGAATAGTGTCCAGTTAAGATATGATGTGTTGCCAAGGCTGTTTTCTCCTGATGAATATGTTTGCAGTCTGATTTGTGCTGTGATATTCGTCTCTTCAGGTACTGTTTACTTTGACCCACATAACAGCCATCGCAATGGAGACAGTTAATTTTATATACAGTGTTGGCTACATCTCCCTTTTTGATTCCATCTTTCCAGGGTCCCCGTGAGGGCTACTGGCGCTTGTGTGCAAAAGAGTACTACTTTCTACTTATACTTAGATATTTTAAAAAATATGCAGATATTTATAATAACAAATACTCAGAGAACTTCATTTCAAAATCAAAAATGATATCTGTCTTTATCTATCTAAAAGATAGCTAATAGCGATATTTTCCGAGATTTTGCTGTTGCAAATTCATTAATTACATCGTTAAAACTTATACCGTCAAAAATTTCTTGTTCAATTGCTAATATTGTTATATTAATTATTGTTGTTTCTTGAATCATTGTCGATCTTAGATAATTTTAATGAATTTTAACTTTGAAAAAGATCACTCGCCAGAAGCTACAGATACAGGCTATGTCAAAAGAATTCTTAGTGAAATGCTTACGTTTGGAAAGGTGGAGATTAAATTGTTTTCAAATATATATTGTAAAATACTCTAGGGGTCAGTATCATCAGGTAATGAAAACAACTTTAACGCTTCAATTTCGTTAAACAGATCATTGAAGTCTATAACCTTATTATCCTGATCTGTCAGTCGCTCTTCAAGAATAGAACAATGTTTTAAAAGATCGCTGTCACTTAATTTGAATATGTCGCTAAAAAATCCGAGAATTATTATCATACTCATTTAGTAAGTGAAATCGGTTTTTTAGAGAGCTTACAGTTTGATCTATAATTTTTAAGAAAGAACTAATTTCTCGGTGTTCATAGTCAAACAGTTTTGGTTTAAATTTCCTCCTAACCGTTGGTAATGGTGGAAAGTCTTCTTCAATTTCGAGAGATGATGCTACTTCTTTCGCTCCAGATCTTGCTGGAAGTGATCAACTAAATTTTTTAGGTAGGTTTAGCATACTTTAATATTAATTGTAGCACTTTGCATTTGTTTGCTGACAATATTTATATGAAATAAAACGTCATGGCAAATAATAATTACACAAATAAATTAAAAATTTTGTACAGACGTTGATTTCGCTTTATGTCTTGCTTTAATGTGAAAGGAATTATCTTCAGCCACTTCTAGAAGACTTTTGCAAACCTTAATTAAATAAACTTTAAGGGGCTTTATTGCGTCAATTCTGCTGGACCATCTTGTCTCACTTAGAGGCTTTACACTTAATCCTGGGACATTTTTTCTCAATACATACCACCTTTTTGTGAATGACGAAAAAAAATTAAATAATTCTGGCACAAGATTAAAAGAGTTTTTTGTAGCACCTGACACCTTAGAAGCATCATTCACTGTTAAGATCAAAGTATGAGCCGCACAAGGTACAAAAAGGGCTTTCGGATTCGCATTAAGAATGCGTTTTTGAAGCCCAACATGTTTTTCCTTCATATTTGTCATCTTAACATTGTCCCCTAATGTGTTTTAATTCTAAATTTAATTTTTTCAAATTTTCTATCACAAATGTATATATCCCTTTTCCTGTAGAGTCCAGTATTGGATAAAACGCAATAAAACTTTCCTTAACATCCTTTTTTGAAGTATCGTTAAGGACAACATACCTCAGATCAAGACTAATTTGCTCAGTATGACTAGTGTCTGGTGTACAATCTAATATTATTGATAAATATTTTGAACTGCGAACCATTTCTAAAACATTATTTCTTACTTTGGACGACAATAATTCAATTATTTAATTCTGTATTTGTACGCCTGAATAATGAGTCAGTTTAACAGATTTTTTGGGAGTTATACACTCGGCTATCGTGCTGTCTCATCACTGAATCAAAAGAGGCTATCATTTCAACAGCTTTTAGAAAATTTCCATTATCATGTTCGAAAAACAATTGAGAAGAACCTTGAAATGCCAAGCATTGTGTAGATAAATATTTAACAATCGCAATAATTCTTTCCAACACGTCTAGCCAATATTCTTTTTCCGTTTCTAAAATCTGCAGATGATGAGCATTAACAGTCATAGATGTCTCCAACATTTATTTTAAATTTACCCAAGTGTTTATATAACTGTTGTGTAAAAAACGTTTTGTGTCTCTTAATTAGCAAAGACAAGTGTTGCCGATCAGATACTCCATTTGTATCACAAAAAGCGTTAGGAATTTCACATTTACAAAACAACTTACAACAAAAACGAAATACAGAATCTTCAGAAATTGAGTAAATAAGCCAAGTCCTTCGACTTTTTCTCCATTTACTAAATTTCTTTCAAAGTATTTGCTCGAAAACTTTCTCTTATCTTTATTACTAGGAAAGCTAAAACTGATGTCTATCAAGGGCGGACCCCGTTTAACCAATATTCTAGCCATCTCATTGGTGATTCTTTCGGGCCACAAACCGGGGTCGGACGGAATTATATCGATGGATAAAACAATGAATCCCAGCCACGTTAGCATTCTTCTGGTGGACCAACTGCACAAAGCTTGTGTGAGATCCGAGCATTGAATGAGCACCATCTGTGCATACACCAATAAGTTTTTGCCAAGAAAGTTCTTGTTACCCAAAAAAGTATGATACTGCTTTCATCATATCTACAACTTTAATAGTGGCCACCAGCTCAGTAGAAAACATCAGTTCATCCTTCATTCTTTCATTTTCAATGTAACGAACATATAAAATCGAATGAGAACATTGTGCTACGTCTGTACTCTCGTCAAGCTGGATAGCAAAAAACGGGGATTTTTTTATTGCATCAACCACCTGGTTTTTAATGTCCTCGGCATATCATCAATTCGGCGTTTTACGATGTTGCCTGAAAATGGTAATTGTGATAGTTTTTGCCTACTATCAGTTCCAAGTACAACATCGGCTGCTTTTAGAAGGCTATAGTGTGACTCTTCTTTTCCTTAGTAATAAGAAGAGAAAATTCCTAGGAAGCTTCAGCGCTTTTAGAGATGACTGAGCAGCAGATCCAGTGCTTTCTAACTTCATGCGCTTTAAGTTCTGAGATATTGCAAAGAAAAACCCTTTAGGTTTGTCATTTAAAGAGGCATGTTTGGTTGACAAATGTCTCAGAAGACGATTAGGCCTCATCGCGTCATTGCTTAATACTTTATAGCAAATAACGTACTGAGGGTGATCAACATTATCTTTAAGCAAGGAAACAAACCCATATTGAATATAATCGTCAATATACTTGCGTTTCTTTGCCGTGTTCATCTTCTCTGATTCACCTTCACACAGAACTCACACAATACAAAAACAATTACTCCAATTCAAACGTCGCAACAATTATAGAACACCCACAATACAGAAAACACGCTGACTGATATTTCAAGGAAAGCACTGTGTCAGAATGGACTAGTTACAACTCAAAGACTGAATAATCTGCAAGGTTATTGACATTCGACTGAAGCAGATATGGGGTGAAGGGGTGCGGGTATACTCGTACTCAGACCAAGGCCAAACGGAGGTATCGGTACACACCTCCTTTACCCCTAGGGGGACGGTTTTGAGAACTTTGAACTCTTGTGTGCTTTGTAGTTTCAAAAACTGTAGCCTTCTTTGATGTAGTTTACATTGTTTACAACTTTATTAAAATTATTTGATGTTTTTCTTTACGTTCGATAATTTCGTATACAGGGTATAACGTAATATTATGTTACAACTTGAGGGGATAAATCTATGTGCAATTTTAAATAGAAAAGTTCATATAAACATAGGTCCGCAAAAGCTTCCTTACGGGGCTACAGGGTGTTGAAATTTCCGGAAAAAAATTGTTTTTTTCTTCAAAACTCCTGCAGTTTTTGAGATATTCAGCCCAAATTTGGAATGCAAGCAATTTTTTACAGCATCCATCATTACACGTCCTAAATTTCAACTAGAATCTACCAGGTGTTTTCTTTTCCGGAACCATTCATTATATTTAATAATTCAGAAATTATAATCGATATTACTCATAAGTGTGTATTTACTGTTGATATTAGTTCCGATGAACAAATTCCGAAATAAACCAGACAAAAATAAAAGTACTAGATTCAAGGCAGTTTCACTCCTGATTTCATTTATTATATCCCTGAACGTCGGAGACGAAACTTCAAACAGAGAATTGGAATTCTTTGTTTCACCCTTTTTAGTATTCATCACTCCACCGAACCTTGAGGTGAAATTTTAATTGTCGAAATCGATGGCGCGTTGAACTTTTTTGTTTCCAAACGGACGAAGAAAAATCGATTCATTTAATTCGAACGAGTCTTCTGGGTAAAGTTTTCCCGGATTTATCGAAGGAGAGTGAATTATTCCACGCGGGGGTTGGAAAAAAATGGCGGAACAATTGATAGCCGAATTTATCGGTCACGTCAATTGATGCGAGCCGCTTCGAAAAGCCGCAACGATCCTAAAATCACATAAACAATCAATAAAACCCTTAATGAAGACATCAAGTTAGCTCTGGATCGTTTGAAACAAAAGACGACCGGTCGAAGCACGAAATTGAGTTTGGCCGACTCGATTCACTTGCGGAGACGTCTGGCGTTGGCTGGCCGACCGTCATTCCAGACAAGTGAACATCGGAAACAATTGATGCATCAGAGCCTACCGCGATTTTACGAGTGGTGGGTATTGATTTACAATGTATGAACGTACGTGTGTACATTAAGTTATCTCCCGCAAAAATGTGAAAGTGAGACTCATGCAAATATGCTGTAAAAAAAAGAGATGGGGTAGATTGATGCATAAAAATCAAGTAATACACCCTCCACTCTAAAAGTAATCGAACAACCAGTATTCATTTCGATACAAACCTTTTTTATTAATCAATGTATTCGCCTTCTGTATTGATACACAAATTTTTACGCGCCAACAGTTGTCTAACGACTTCCCTTTCTCCTTTTTTGGAATGGTCTTTAGCACATAGGGCAATTCATAATATATATAGAAGGGAGGTAGTCAGCAACCCTAGTAAACCCTGGATTGACCCACACATTCTGAAAATGATACGTCATAAGAGAACACTATGGCAGAGGTATTTACGTAGAAAGCAAGAAGCTGATCATAGAAATCATTGTAACTTCTCCAACAAGCTGAGCAGCCAAATTGGTAGATCTAAAATAACCTTTGAGCATGGACTTGCTGCCTCAAAAAATAGAAGGAAATTTTTCAGATATGTAAGATCTAACACGAACACTAAGATATCGGTGCCCCAGGTTCGTAACTCAACGGGACTGGTCTAATATCTTCTAATATTCTCAGAAAATGTTCATCAAGTCTAGCTCTTTCCTTATCCATTATTTTTGAAGAGTCGTTTCGCAGATAAACTTTCTGCCGATAACTATCGACCGTTTCTATTGCTGCTAAACTTTGCGAGAGAACTATCCTCGATCAAATGTTGGATTTTGTTTCCATCAATAAGCTTACCTCAGCAGAAACACGGTTGTCTTTCTGGGCGTTTTGTGATAAAGAATTCACTCAAAAAATAATATTTGAATATTTTGTCGAAATCAAAAATTCCAAATCTTCGGTCAGATCAGTCACAAGCGGCGTTCCTCAGGGCTCTGTTCTGGGACCTCTTTTATTTCTGCTATACACATCTGATCTTCCATCACTTCTTTCTTCCACTTGCTCTATCTTCGCGGATGATACCAAGATCTACAATGTTCCTTCCCTGAATTCGAACACTGCAGATAAGTGCAGAATCCTCCATATTGGTAAAAACAACCTGAAGGGAAAGAATCTCTGCAGCACCCAAAAGCAGCTTGATCTTGGTGTAACTGTTACAGATGACTTAACATGGTCTGAACATATTCGAAATGTGTTCACCAAAGCTTCCCGTCTCACCTACCTACTCGAAAGATCTTTTAGGCGCTGTGAACCAAAAACTTTTTGTGTTTGGACTGTTTGTATGACATTAAAATAATAAAAAGATGAAATTTTTGAATAGAAAATTGAAAGAATTATCATATATTCACATATGTTCCCAACCTACTCAGAAATTTCTTCCAATCTAACCAACTCAGAAATTTCCTCCAATCAAAATTTGACGTATCTCAGCTTCTTTTCCTGCAACCAGTCTTTCTTGGCATAGAAGGGGTGGCAAATTTCTGTTGAAATATAAACTCGTGTTTATACTTTCTGTGTGATATTGAATGTTCAAAAAGATACTATTCTTGAATAAATAATTGAAAGATCTTTCCAAAAATGTGTCGCTATATCCAATTTTATTATAATGAATTTCGATTTAGGAGCTGCTGATGGTAGGGGGTTGATTTATCCATTATTTTTGAAGAGTCGTTTCGCATCAGTGACGTCCATTCACAAAAAAGGAGATAAACTTTCTGCCGATAACTATCGACCGTTTCCATTGCTGCTAAACTTTGCGAGAGAACTATCCTCGATCAAATGTTGGATTTTGTTTCCATCAATAAGCTTATACCTGAACAGAAACACGGTTTTCTTTCTGGGCGTTTTGTGATAAAGAATTTACTCAAAAAATAATATTCAAATGTTTTGTCAAAATCAAAAATTCCAAATCTTCGGTCAGATCTATCACATGCGGCATTCCTCAGGGCTCTGTTCTGGGACCTCTTTTATTTCTGCTATACACATCTGATCTTCCATCACTTCTTTCTTCCACTTGCTCTATCTTCGCGGATGATACCAAGATCTACAATGTTCCTTCCCTGAATTCGAACACTGCAGATAAGTGCAGAATCCTCCATATTGGTAAAAACAACCCCCACCTGAAATATAACCTGAATGGAAAGAATCTCTGCAGCACCCGAAAGCAGCTTGATCTTGGTGTAACTGTTACAGATGACTTAACATGGTCTGAACATATTCGAAATGTGTTCACCAAAGCTTCCCGTCTCACCTACCTACTCGAAAGATCTTTTAGGCGTTGTGAACCAAAAACTTTCGTTGTGTTCGGACTGTTTGTATGACATTAAAATAATAAGAAGATGAAATTTTTGAATAGAAATTTAAAAGAATTATCATATATTCACATATGTTCCTAACCTACTCAGAAATTTCTTCCAATCTAACCAACTCAGAAATTTCCTCCAATCAAAATTTGACGTATCTCAGCTTCTTTCCCTGCAACCAGTCTTTCTTGGCATAGAAGGGGAGGCAAATTTCTGTTGAAATATAAACTCGTGTTTATACTTTCTGTGCGATATTGAATGTTCAAAAAGATACTATTCTTGAATAAATAATTGAAAGATCTTTCCAAAGATGTGTCGCTATATCCACTTTTATTATAATGAATTTCGATTTAGGAGCTGCTGATGGTAGAGGGTTGATTTTACATTATTCGAACCAACTCAGAAACTAGTCCTTCTCCAATGAAAAATTGACTTGTCTCAACTTTTCTGCCAAAATCAGTCTATCCTGAGATAGAGGGTGTTGCAAAATTTCATTGAAACACACTGTAATATCGTTATATTACCATGAAAGTATCCGTATAAAAGAGAAAGATGGCTGCCTTTGAGCAAGAGATTGGAGATCCTTCGTGATCTCAGGCGTACTCCTCACTTCTGGACACTGCTCAATAGCAATCAGCTGTGAGAAAGCATCAGCTGTGAGAACGCCAAGGTACAGCCGTCCACAAACCGAAATGTTCTTCACTTGGTGGAGTGAAGCCGCTCATTAAACAGAAAAACAATTAGCGAGAGTATGGCTGCATGCCAATCCCCGTCGAAGGCTTCTCAGATATCAAGAGTAATGGCTCTTGAGTCGCAATGCCTCTTAGATTGTTGATGTACACAAAGGTCTAATGTATGAAAGGAGATCATCCGTGATCTTTGTCTATGGAGACCGTATCACTGATGCAAGGCGAGATATTTTAAAAGGTATCTTTTATCACTATTTCCATGACTTTGGACAACAATTTTTGCATCGGTTCAAGTCTTGCCTTTCTGCTTTAGTTTTTCCATGTATTACTTGGACGACCAACCTTTCTTCTAAATTGTGGGTTCCTCTCGAGATCAATTCTTGCGATATTATCTGTTGCTCTTCTCAGGATATGGCCTATCCAGCCCATTTGCGTTCTTTGATCTCTTCCAGAGATGTTGTCTGCTCTGTCAGGTGCAAAAGATTTTCAGTCCGGATTGTTGCCGGCCAAAATAGTCTCACCATTCTCCGCAAACATCGATTTGCGAAAACTTGGATCGTATCTGAAGAACTCTTATTGATCTTCCACGTTTCACATCCATACATAAGAACTGCTTTTACGTTAGAGTTGTGAATTTTTAGCTTGGTGTGAACTGAACTGGTGTCTTGCCCTCCAGATGGGTCTAAGTTGGCCAAATATCTGCTGGACCAAATAGGTGAACTTGTTTCCCGCTTGAGAGTGTGAATTGTGTTGGGTTGATCATATTAACACACATGGACTTGGCTTTGCTGTCAATATTGTTGCGGCCACAGCGCTGAGCTTCGAGGGTTCTTAGTAAAGACCGTATATCTTCATGAGAGTGTGACATTAGGCATACATCGTCAGCATAATGAAGCTTGGTAAGGAAGCATGTCATCGTCCATTGCACTCCTCTTTTATTTTGCGTTGCTCTTGTTAAAATCCAATCTAAAGTGATGTTGAAGAGGAGAGAGGACAGCATGCACCCCTGCCTAACTCAGGTCCTAATCTCTAAGCAGTCACTCACATGGCCATTATGGAGTACTTTGCATGTTCACCTTCATACAGGTGTGTCACCATATTAATGATTTTTTGTGGTGTGTGTTTTCTTCGAGTGCTTCGATGTCGATGAAAATGAGGTAGATCGGTATAGTGAATTCAGACTTTGGACATACTAGGTAACAATGCGTTTTTACGATAATTTTGAGGTAGGCTTTTATCTCCTTTCTTTGAAATCGGTTGTACTTTCGCTACTTCCCACCACCCCGGAAATGTCTGGCTCTCATACGAAATCTGAAACAGAAGTTTAAGATCATTTACCTACTCTGGTGCAAAATTTCTCAAAACAGTTGGTGGTTATCCATCAAGACCCACTGCTGTCTTACAGTACAGTTGTTGAAGAACGTGGCTAATCGTTCGCTCTCTGAACTTTACTCGATTGAAGATGCGGGATGATTGGTGGCACTGCGTTTGATGCATCTAAAGGAGAATTTCGAGAAAACTTTTTCTTTTTCAAAGGTGGGAAGGATGACCTTCGACCTCGACCTGGGTGTTAACGTTGTTCGGATGAAGGTGGACTTGGAACTTCACCTTTTTTTTTAATTGAAATAGTTCATTAGAACCTGGCGGAATGATATGCATTTTTTCCTGACTCGCTTTGTGATCATCGTCATGTGTTCACATTCCATCCTCATCTTGTTTATTTAACCGTAAAATTACACACAATACTTGTATTCACATGTATTCAAAACGGTTTCCCATTCGACTTTTGAGAAAAAAATCTGAATTATGGCCCATCACCCTCGCCGAAGATTTATTATAAACATGGGGTTGAACATCATTAATATAATCAATTGTGTATATGATACGAACACGAGCATGTGCAGGGCATAATCTTTTTAAGCGGTAGGAATCAACTATACCCTCAGAACTACTATCAATTGTCATATTCTGGGCGGAGCCTATATATCATGGCCATCTGTGCTTTGTGAGCAGCGTTGCGCTTCTGTTTCACGGCACTCTGAGTGTTTTGTTGGATCTGGGAGTTCTTAGAAATTTCGAATGAAATAGTGGAATCGTTAGTTGTAAGAATAACAATGGGCATTGTTGAAGAAGGACTATTGTAGCAGTTTACGTGAATGATTTTTATGGGAAATTCTAGCCTGAATTTTATTTAAAAATTCGAAGAGTGATTTTATTTAAACTTCATGCATAAATCAACCTGAGCCCTCTTATTTAAATAAATTGTTTGCTATGTGGACCTTACTTGGGTTCATTCTCCTCAATTGAATTTAAGGGTAGAATGGTCAGTGTTTCTTTAATTTATATGTACTGAATAAATATACAGTTTATTTGGATAGGTTTTATTGCAAGGCGGACAGAATTAAGTTTATGGATCTTTACCAAGGCATTTTCGTAAAAAAGTCTGATATTACATAGGCTGGAGGAGTTTTGTTTTGAACACAGTACAGTAAGAGCACCTTAGTTGCTTTTTCTACATTCGCGTTTTCACTATTACTCGATAAAAAATTGCGACGATATTTCTATATTCGCGGATAAATATTTCTTTGAAATTAATGAATAGGAATCGGTATCATTTGTAAACGCGTCGTCAAATCAACAAATAGAAGAGTTAAATAGACCATATTACTACTACGCCTAAGGTATGTTTTGAATGATATTGCCGCTGCATTTGTTCGGTTGCTCCTTTTATGTACGCCGCCTTCGGCGTGACAATAAAAAATGCTTGGAGAGTCGTTTGCATCCATCAGTCAATTGTACGATCGATAAAAAAAATTCGAAGATAAAATAAGGTAATAATAATAATAATATATTAGCAGAGGAGCAGAAAGGATGCAGAAAGAAACACCACGGGTGCAAGGAACAACTCATCATCGATTCTGTGATAATGACCTGCTGAAACTACCGTTCCTATCAGATACTGAAAAACAAGAGCAATGGTCAAGAAAGGAATTGCATGGACGACATCACCATGAGATTAATCAACCACACATCGACAAAGAAGCCTCCAACAAATGGTTGATGAAAGGAGAATTATTCGCAGAGACAGAGGGATTCCTTATGGCCATCCAAGACCAAGTGATCGCTACTGAATTACAAAAAATTTATAATGAAGGACGGAACAAAGTTTACATGAAATGTCAGTCAGAATTACATATAATGTATAAAGATCCATTCACAAAGTGAAGGTCGTCTGTATTTATAACTTTATTGTCAGCGAAAATTGTTCGTGATCCAGCAATAGGAATAATGGAAGTGACATTGACCTTATGGATCGAAAACCACAACCAAAAAAAAATACCCCTGATTGGTCCACTTATCAGGGAGAATGCAAAGCGTCTTCACGCACATTTTGAAGAACCTGTTGTATAAAGAAGGTTTACCCCAGGCGCCAGAATTGAGAATACGCAATACCAAAAATGAGTTTGATAATATCACGTTTCAATTTTGAGTCTCTTGAGGACTTATCAGCTTAGCTCATATGGATCAAACCAACTCAATTATAAGATCTTCTGCAACACGACGTTTGATAGACGACTCAAACGTGAAAAATCGTCACGTTGTTAGTGTAACTCAAAATCAAAACCTATTTGTCAACCACCTACTCTTAATTTAATGAATGATCGACTCATAGAATAATGGGATGGCGCCCAAGACAAACCAAGAGTGTTGGTAGACCTCCGAAACGATGGCGGGATGATATCCAGAAAACAGCAGGAAAAAATTGGGTTCAGATTGCCTTAAATAGACAGAGATGGAAAGATCTGGAAGAGGCCTTTGTCCAAGAGTCGATATCAACAAGCTGAAGAGAGAGAGAGAGTTTTCGACAATGCACCAGATCATCCTCGCGAACTTAAAACTATGCATCCAAATATAAAAGTGCTTCAACCTATGGTGTAGTTGTTAGAGACCTTGCACAGGTCTGCTTTCATGACTACCAGTCTCTCTATAACTGCGAATGATTCTGGAAACAGTTAAATGGAACATCCTAAGCCTTTGGTGTATTCTTGTAAAAGCCTAACCTACATCATTCATCACCACAGCCTCAGCACATGCTGCCAGCGTTAAATTTCGTGATTTGCGTTGCTTTATTACCAAAAATGAGAATTTCAAGAAAAACTCAATGTTGTAGTTTCTTGCAAAATGTCATTTATTTCTTTCATCTCATTTCTTATTAGAGGAACATTTGCGCCTAGAAAAAGATCAAATTTTGTTGGCATATGTCCGGACATATCCGAAATAAACATTTGTTAATAAACTGTTGCCTACCAAAAAACAAATTTGAAATATCGAAATTGTGCGTTAATTCTTTGGCGTGTATTAGATTTTAGTTTTGGGTTATGTATTTCTCTCAACCTCGAGCTAAGGTCTTATACTTTTTTCCCTTTCCCTGTATGATAAAACTATTATTTTGACGAAATTTCAAATTGAGTAATAATTAATTTTCAAATTACTCTCGTACAAAAATGTATATCATACAATTCTTATAAATATATGTAAGCCCTCAGGACCTGATCGATTCACCCCTGTATAAATTCAAAACACGCAATCAACCCTTGGTTTCAATCACTAATTACGAGGGATGGTAACTGAAGACATAACTTTCCTGAAGGTGGTTAAATGTGCTGATCAGGCATTTCTCAACAGAATGCAAACTTGGGGTCAAGTTTGGCTGAAGTCGAGGCGAGAAGTCCAGCATCCGACAAACATTTCCAAACTACCCCCGGCCGTACCAAATTGACGATAACTGCTTGAACAAACAGCCTTGAGACAATGGACGAAGACGTCCAGAGAATTTTTAACTCGTTTGTGGCGATATTTCGAGCAAGGGTTGAGGAAAGGTTGAATCGATATGCGTCGAAGGAAAGATTTTTAGATGAAAAAATTATTTTTAGGGTCAAATAGTCGAATAAATTCTGAAACGATGATCTTGCGCTCTTTAAAATTTTCATATGAATAAAGCAATGATGATCAAATTTTCATTATATTGACAAACTTTTAAAGTATGAATTAATTCTAAAATGAAAAGCATAAACCAAGAAAAAAAATTAGAGACAGGTCATTGACCTCTGAGCAACTGGACATACTTCGCTGGCATTGATGACAATATACAGGGTGCTTCAATGAAAACCAAACAGAGGATATATCTACCAAGATATTCATTTCTGATCAAAATGCAAAAACAGGTCAATTTTTGTTTCAAGTGGGACATCTTTTGGGGTACAAAACTTGCCTGAAATATCAACCCCCTAAGCGGGGGTTGCAATCCTTGAACATTTTGAATAGGGGAGATGGGTCGAGTGATGAGACAAAAGAAAGGTGGTATCTTTGTCTACATCGCATTGAACGAATTTTCATGTTTGATTGAAAACTGTAAAAGATACAGGGTGAGCAACTGAAAGATAGGGAAGACTATTTCCCTGAGACTATTCAAGTTGCAGTGAAGTAAAATGGAACAGATCCATGCTGATCAATGGCAGTCATCATCAAGTACCATCCTCATCTCGAATTTCAACCCCTAGAGCAGGGGTGACCACCCTTGAAAATTTGTAAAAGGGTAGATGGGTCGAGTGATACCTCGGAAGAAAGGTATTATCTTTGTCTGCATCCCCGTGAACGAATTTTCATTTTTGAAGAAAACTTTAGAAGATACAGAGTGAGCTACTGAAAATCTGTTAAAGTGCGGGGAAAATTGTTAATATTTGTGGAAGTCGGCTATTTTGAATTCGAACGTAATGCAAATTTTAGGATGGTTTTAATGAGATATGGGTTTTTTGTCTTCTTAGAATATCAATGAAAAACGCAACAACTTGAAAGATTATTTCGATTTCAGCTGGAAATCAGAATGAAAAAAATTCTTCACTCTACTCTTTTACCAATTCTTGGAATATTTTCAAGATCAATATGTTAAATTGTTCAAATAAGACTGAATGCCCCATTCAAATTTTTCAGTAAAAAAGAAACGTTCCAGTGATCTTGAAATATTGCTCATTTTCGAATGAGGCAGCCATATTGGATTTCACCGGAAGTGAAATTTCCATACAATTTCTGAAAAACTTAGTCGTTTGGCTATCCAATGAAGTAGGAACGAATGATCTAGCTCTAAAATTGTGAAAGTTATAACGAAAAAAAAATTGTCCGGTTCTCTCTTGCTTACCCTATAGCTTTAGACTAGGCAGATCAATTACCTCAGCCTTGATTGAGAATGTGAATTTCGTTTTCGGAGCTTTTGACAACATGGAGGGTGCCTTGCTTACTTATTTCGACCTAAGCAAGGCGTTCGACAGTGTACACCACTGCTGACGTCTTATCTTCAGGATAGATATCAGGTCGTTGAGTGGAACGGAATTAGATCGAAAAAATATCAACTGCGGGGTTCTCAGTTCTCCATATGAGCCCCAATTTTATTCGTCATATACATAGACGATATTTTCGTGAATGCTCAATCTGAAGGCGTGAAAATGTTTGCCGACAACACATCTCTAATCAACTGCGCGGGAAGTATTCATGATCTACAGACGAAGTTGGCTGCAGCTGAGGTTGATGTGCGAAAATGGTTTGACACACATGGTCTATCCATAAATGTACATACGTCGCAGGTTTTCATTTTCTTTACCAGAAAGGCGGGCAATGTTGGTGAATATCTGACACTTTTGGGTTCCTTATTGGACGATATGTTGTCCTGGAAAGATCATGTCGACAATATGTGCAAAAAGCTAAAAACAGCAACATTCACAATCAGGAGAGAGGGATGAAAATTGGTACTCGTATTCAAAAAAACATTTATTTCTGAAAAAATTACAAATTTTAAAATTTAAATTGATTGATTAACCCGTTTCCGATACACTTAGACACTCTGTCTATATCACTTATAATGTTAATTTTTTTATTGAATGAAATAAAACTAAAGTATTCAGATTTTCACTATATTAACAAAACTATGACCGGTTTCACCACACTGTGGCTTCATCAGATAGATACAAACTAATGAACAGATTTATTATTTATATATTAGCCTTATTTCCTACTTAATATTACAATAGATACAAGAGGTATGTTGGAAAACCCATCGGAGTTGCTTACTTTATGAATTGAAAAGATTGAGTAAAGGAGAAGGATTTAGATCTAATTGACTATTAAGTAACCTACCTGAATTCTTTTCTATGTTGATCTGTAAAATTTCCAATAGATTGAGTTTTGTCTGTTATTTTCATTGTGTAAAATTTTGAAATTATCATTAAAGTTATGGTTTTCTTCGAGTAAGTGATCAGAATAATGGAATCTGATTTATGATAAATTAATGATAATCTAACTTTGAAATTTCATAAAAGTTCTACCAATATAATTTTATTACAAATAGCAGTTAATACACGGTTACAGTATCAATTATAGATTTGAACATGAATTCGGCCAAAAAATTTAAATCAGTTCGGATATACTATTCACAGCTATTTCCAATCCATATAAATTAGCATTTTAATAGTTAGACTAAATTACCAATGTCATAATTTTAAGCTAAATTTAAATTGCAGTCAATAATCCTAGTCTAAAATGATTGAGAACGAATTCACGCAAAATTTTTCAAATATCAGGAAGTATTTCCAATATAAATAGTTCAGACACAAAATACAACAGCTTAACTGCATTATAATTTTCTCTCGCATTATAATTTTATATAGCATTCCGAACTGATAATTTTTAGGCCGACATATCAAAAACTGCAAATCTAAAATTGATAAACGTAATAAATCCGGTGTTTATAAACTGTCTTATGGGGATTGTAATAAAATTTATATTGGTAGAACTTTCAGAAATTTCAAAGTTACATTATCCGAGCACAAACTTAGTTTTAATTACCATAAATCAGATTCCCATTATTCTAATCACTTACTCGAAGAAAACCATAACTATAATGATAATTTCAAAATTTTACTCAATGAAAGTAACAGACAAAAACTCAATCTATTGGTAATTTTAGAGAACAACAAAGAAAAGAATTCAGGTAGGTTACTTAATTCAATTAGATCTAAATCCTTCTTCTTACACAATATTTTCAATTCATAAAGTAAGCAACTCCGATGGGTTTTCCAACATACCTCTTGTACCTATTGTAATATTAAGTAGGAAATAAGACTAATATATAAGGAACAACTCTGTTCATTAGTTTGTATCTATCTGATGAAGCCACAGTGTGGTGAAACCGGTCATAGTTTTGTTAATATGGTGAAAATCTAAATACTTTAGTTTTATTTCATTCAAAAAATATGTATATCGATTTTCATCAAGTAACGACCTCCTCAATCAAATTATTATAATGTTAAGTTTGAAAGAGCATCAACCAGTCTTTCTTGGCTTTCAACTTGAAACATTATTTTCAGAAAACGGCGTTCTCGTCATAGCCAATATTCACCGATTTTGGAGTTGCAAGATGGTTCATTTCACCCATAATGGTTCCCGTTAGGTCCCGATGGCTGCCTATAAATACCAGATTAACCGGCACGTATCTAATCGGATTTTCCGAGAGGGTGGAAACTTTATTATCAAAGTTGGGCGATATCAAAAATCAAAGTGCATTCTCATTAGAAGGTAATCACTGTAGCACGTCGGGCGCCTCTAGTCAAGCTAGCCCGTTTCATTACATGGGAAATAGCTTCATAAATCTAACGACGAGGGAGAGGACGGACTGCTTTTCCTCCATTCACTAGTTTTCATCTCTTTCTAACCGAACGGCGTTTCGAGTACTTCTTTCGTTCGTTTGTTTCAACGTAGAAACTTATTAAAATATAAATTGCTAATTGGCTGTACTAGGGCGTGTTTAATTGGGGAAATTTGGCTGGAAAAATTTAATTTGCTACTGGATGAATGAGGTTTCATTTGTGCACCGAGTTCGTTGAGAAATAAACTGACCGGTTGGTTATTAACAGTTCTACTTTTCCATCATTCAACGCCAATATACGGGATGTCCCAAATTCGATATGTGCAAAAATTTTATTCGACATTGGAATTGTGGAGGCCGTTACTTGATGTAGATCCATGATATAAATGAGATAAAAAACACAAGGTTTAACTTTAATCTACACTTTATTTGATAAATTTCGACGACGTTTCGCTGACACAGCAGCTTTATCAAGAATGATAAACAGAATGAAGAGTATGGTATTATAAACAAATCGTAGAACAAGTTGGATGAATAACAGGAAAATCCACACCGAGCCATTGTACAGTTAGTATGGAAGGTAATAAAAACTAATTAAACAAGTTAAGTAGGGGTGAATTATTCACATCTACCTGCTCATTCAAAAGCTTGTCCGAATGTTTGTATCTATTTATTTCTAATGCTTCTAGGAGATCTAATTTTGAACTTTTGATTTTATATGTAATATGTCAAAGTTTTTATCGAATGAATGGTTTTCTTTTATTAGGTGGTTTGAATAATTTGAATCAGATTTATTTTTATCGAAGCTACATTTATGTTCAGATGTTCTTATGCCAAAACTCCTATAGATCCTACCGATATAAATTTTATCACAAGAACAGCAATTGAGTTTATAGATTCCTGATTTACTTGATTTTTCAACACGAGATTTATTATTTTAATATGTTCATTCAATTCAAAATTTTCTATAAAAATTCTTTCAAATTGATAAATAACATAAAAACGTTAACCTACCACCTAACGCAAAACTTATTTCGTTTGATGTTGAGAATTTATACCCAAGTGTTCCTCCAGGTGATGTCAAAATATTAATCGAAAACATGTTGAATTCGAATCATATTAACCACATAATTAAATCAGAAATATTGAATCTGTTGGACGTTTGCATTGAACAAAATTATTTTTCTTGCAACAACATCTATTACAGTAGTGAAAATGGTTTGATCATGGGAAATCCTTTGAGTCCACTTTTAGCAGAGATTTTTATGAATAATATTGAACAGAAAATTCATACACATCCACTCATTTCCAAATTTCTTTATTGGTATAGATATGTTGACGACATCTTAGTATGTTTCATTGGAACTACTCGTCAATTAGACTTATTTCTTAATTTCATTAATTCCATCCATTTGAACATTAAATTCACGATAAAAATTGAACAGAGCGATTCCATTAATTTTTGGACTTAAAATCACTAAACAAAACAATAATCATGTTTTTCGGTCTTTCGTAAACCAACACATACTGATACAATTATACATAAACTACTCATTACATCCAATTCAACACAAACTTGCAGCTTTAAACAGCATGGTACATCGGTTACTCAATTTACCTTTATCAGTAGAAGATTATAATAAAGAGTTAAACATCATCAAACAGATAGCCATTAATAATTCATATAATCCGGATATGATAGATCTAATCATTCGTAAAAACTGTATCAGAAAGCAATAAATGAAGTATATCCTATTCATAAAGACTATAAAATATTCAACAGTTTAACATTCTGCGATTCTGCAAGTACAAATATTAAATCCTTTCCCGTCAAACAAAATCTTAATATAACCTTCAAAACTTCTAATAACTTAGGTAAACATATTAAAAATAATAAATCTCGTGTTGAAAAATCAAGTAAATCAGGAATCTATAAACTCAATTGCGGTTCTTGTGATAAAATTTATATCGGTAGGACCTATAGGAGTTTTGGCATAAGAACATCTGAACATAAACGTAGCTTCGATAAAAATAAATCTGATTCAAATTATTCAAACCACTTAATAAAAGAAAACCATTCATTCAATAAAAACTTTGACATATTACATAAAAAATCAAATAGTTCAAAATTAGATCTCCTAGAAGCATTAGAAATAAATAGATACAAACATTCGGACAAGCTTTTGAATGAGCAGGTAGATGTGAATTATTCACCCCTACTTAACTTGTTTAATTAGTTTTTATTACCTTCCATACTAACTGTACAATGGCTCGGTGTGGATTTTCCTGTTATTCATCCAACTTGTTCTACGATTTGTTCATAATACCATACTCTTCATTCTGTTTGTCATTCTTGATAAAGCTGCTGTGTCAGCGAAACGTCGTCGAATTTATTCAAATAAAATGTAGATTAAAGTTAAACCTTGTGTTTTTTATCTCATTTATTTTGTTCGACGTCAAAAAAATTGGTTTTTCGCCATTTTCACCAAAACGGTAAAATTTATTGTTAAATTACTTGAGACAAAAATTGTAGATAATTAAATTCTCTATAAGAAAAGTATCAATAATTTTTTTCCTAAGAGTTACTATTTCTGAGATATAATGAATCAAAAAAAAGCTCACATTTTCACGCCACCTCTGAAGTAGTATACTAAGCGCGTTTTTTGTCGTGGCTTCCTCAGTAGACCTATTCCACAGGTCTGTTGCGATTTTGTTCAATTTGAAACTATTGAATGAAAATAACAGATATTAGGGTTGGAAAATTGATAAAAGTGTCCACCATTTTGTGCATCCACATTTACAATTGCAAAAAGTTGTGTTTAGTAGTTTCTCCGGCGCAGGTGGCAGTAAACTCTAAATTTTTTCTAATGTGTTGTCGACCAACTTTCAACCATAGTCTTATCTTTTAGGTCTAGCTGATAACTAGGGAATGCAATCTCGCATCAAAATATCAATCTCGGTATTCAGATTCAGGAATTCTAATCTCGCGAAATATCGTTATTGCGCGAGATCTCGCATTGTAAAAAAATGATCATCGTAAATGTACGTAAGTGTTCCCTAGATCTTTTTGAGGTGTTTATATATTAAAATATTAGTTCAGAATTTTTTTTTGTGTTTTACCAAATTTCGTCATTTTCAAAACTCAAATTTTTTTTATAATACGTGCTTTGGAGAAGTCAAATATTATTCTGTTTTCTTGAGAATACATTATATACAATACATCCTAACAAAAACCGAAAGATTTCTATAAATTCGAATCATCAAATTCATATTTTAAAGATATTGGTGAGTGTTCCATAGACTTTTTAAGGTGTTTAATTCTCTCAAGTCTTTCGACGAGCAAAAAAAATCTAAAAGTCATGCCATCTTTAGAATTTGAATTTGGGAGGCTTTTACTTGGTAAAATTCCATTATCAATAATGAAAAACAAGTACTGTGTTTTAAGGAATAAATAATAATAAATAAATCAGGTGTTTATAGATTGAATTGCAATGACTGTGATAATTTCTACATTGGTAGAACACATAGAAATTTTAATATTAGAATATCGGAACATAAACGCAGTTTTTCAAATAAAAAATCAGATTCAAATTACGCGAATCATCTCTTAGAAAATAATCATTCTTTCGACCCACAGTTTGAAATTTTGCATACAGATAATAAATATTGGAAGGTAGATCTTTGGGAAACTTTAGAAATCAATAAATACAAACACTCAGGTAAACTCATCAATGAACAAGTCGATTTAAGCCCTTCACCTCTATTGAATCTCTTCGGGGAGCAATCTATTCCTTAATTTCATTGGATATACCTGTCATAAATAACCACTTAAGAAGAAGCAACCCAATAAGCTTTTAATTACTCAAGAACATTTATAGTTATATTCTCATTTATATTTTTCTGTATATTCATTCGTCTGAAGAAGCTACGGTGTAGTGAAACGCGTTACGAATCGCAATTATTAAGTAAAATTCCTTAAAACACAGTACTTGTTTTTTATTATCCATCTTTAGAAATCATCCTTGAAATTCTTTCCTCCAAAGAAACTTTTTGTAGGGACGAAAAGTTATCAGATATTTCCTGCCTCTTCGTTCTGTTGCCGAATAAATAGATGATCTCTCATGAAAAGAAGTAGAGTGTCTTTCCTGTCTTATTAAGATCCATATCTGGTATCATATCTATGATAACTAGATGACGTTGGCATTCCGACGGACAGACGTTTCATGTACAACAGAGATTTGTAGAGATAAATACATGGCAAGGTAAGTAATCTATGTTCAATGAAAAGTGGCCTACATGAATCTCTGTATTTAGCACCGAAAAGAAGCCTAACAATTCTCTTCTGAATAAGAAAACATCATCGACGTTGGTTGCCCAACCCCAAACTAAAATATTATACTGCATAGTGAGTATGCAAGGGTATAATATACACGCTCAAAAGAGAAGTGAAATCAGGGTCATTAATGCGAAATAGGCACTTCTGAGCTTGTCTATCTACAATGTTTCACATAAACACCTCAGAAAAGTCTACCAATATCTTTAAAATATGAATTTGATGATTCGAATTTATAGAAATCTTTCGGTTTTTGTTAGGATGTATTGTATATAATGTATTCTCAAGAAAACAAAATAACATTTGACTTCTCCAAAGCACCTATTATAAAAAAATTTTGAAATTTGAAAATGACGAAATTTGGTAAAACACAAAAAAAAATCCTGAACTAAATTTTCGAAACGATATGGAATCACTTATATTTTTCAGTACCCAGAAGGTCCACCTCTGTTATTATTGACACTTTGGCATCGTCGCGGCATGTTCAGTATAAAATTGTCTATTACATTTTGGCCTAAGTCATTCCAAGCCCCCTGAACTGCTAATTGAAGCTCCTGTTCATGATGGAAGACGTTTGGACGCAGGAGATTTCTTTTTAGGGTGTCCCACATATGCTCGATAGGATTCAGATCAGGGGAGCAGGATGGCCACGGTAGAAGATCGATATCATTCTCTTCAAGAACGTTCAAGACAACTCTTGCACGATGAGGAGGGGCATTATCGTGTTGGAAGAGTGGACGTTGACCCATTGTTTGGAGATACGGTGCCACTACAGGTAAAACTATCTCATTTGCGTAAGAATTTCCCGTGAGTTTGTTCTGTATGAAAACGAGGTCAGTTCTTCCACCAAGGCGTATACCTCCACAAAACATCAATGATCCGCCTCCCTGTCTAACAATTTCTTGAGCATGCTGGAGACGGTTTTGCTTTCCAGGTTCCCTCCATATTCGAATTCTTCCCGAATCGGGATAATAACTAAATCTAGATTCATCACTGAAGAGAACTGTGGCCCACCTCTCTTGATCCCAGTTTAGGTGTTCTTGGCACCAAGCTAAACGAGAAGCGCGATTTCCATGGGTCAGTTGTGGAACTCTTAAAGGACGTCTGGAGTGGAGTTGACCTTCGATTTCTCACAGTTTGGTCGGAAATTTGTACATTATGAATTCGTGATAGCTCTTGAGCTAATTGAGATGCTGTGGTAGTACGATCTCTTCTGGCTTGAAAAACCAAAAATTGGTCTTGGGCGACTGTAGTAATCCTGAAACGACCTGTATGGCTTCTACGCTACCTGTTTCATTGAAACGCGATCATAAACGGTTTATGACACTTGGGCTATTTCCCAGAACCCTGGATACTTCCCGTTGTAAGCTCCCAGCTTGGAGCATGCCAACGGCTCGTAACATCTCTCATGTCGTATTTCCATGGTCGAATCACAAAACGTGAATCTTTTATTTGTGCTTACAACAGAAACAAAGTGCCAACTAACTGATTTCAAACACTGAATACATGAAATGATTATACAGCAGCGTCGCATCTGCTGCATTTTCAGTTTTTTATAAAAAAAAAACTGAAATCTGTTGCGGCACTCTACATAATTTGGTGAGAAATTGATGCAGGTGTTCATTTCTCTAAAAAAATCATCCATATTGATCGTTCTGGATACGATATATCGATATTCAGAAGTGTTCCCTAGACTTTTTTGAGGAGTTTAGTTCCCCACAAAATTATCGAATATATGACACGCTGTGAACAATATTAGAATTGTTCTGTACTGGAATGAAATGGAAAATAGAAAAATCCACGAGGACGTTTAGGACACGAAGACGACGCTCCGAATTTTTTCGCTCTGTTCATACGCCCAATCAATTCGGAATGAGACAGAAAAGGGAATAACAAAAGCCAGAGGATCATTAGTAACCCCGAGCTCTATTGGTTCAGAAGGGTTAAATTGAAGTAATTAGTAAATGGAACCAAACTTTTCCAGATATTGTGTATAAGATGGATCGAAAATGTGCAAACTTGAAAACAATAGAATTACGCTGCATTGTCGCGGGGCGTTAATGTGTTTTCCCTTTTACCGGTGAAGAAAATTTATTTATTCCGCCTCAGAGGACTCTGCAGATGTCGTTTAATCCTTTGATTCGAACGTTGGTGGGGTTCTCGATATTCGAATCCATTTTTTCAATGACTTCTTATTTTTGTTCATTTGTCCTGCTTTTAATCGAACAAGATGCCCGGTTATATAAAGCTACATGACGCATTGTTACCAGGTGTCCGGTATGAAATTAGCCTTTTTTGAGAAAATTAAATACTAACTTTGAATGGAAATGTAAAAAAAATTATTCAAAGTATTTAATAATAAAAAACAAACAAGTACTGTGTTTCAAGGAATTTTACTTAATAATTGCGATTCGTAACGCGTTTCACTACACCGTAGCTTCTTCAGACGAATGAATGTACAGAAAATAAGAATGAGAATATAAATATGAATGTTCTTGAGTAATTAAAAGCTTATTGAGTTGCTTCTCCTTAAGTGGTTATAAGGGCTTAAATCGACTTGTTCATTGATGAGTCTACCTGAGTGTTTGTATTTATTGATTTCTAAAGTTTCCCAAAGATCTACCTTCCAATATTTATTATCTGTATGCAAAATTTCAAACTGTGAGTCGAAAGAGTGATTATTTTCTAAGAGATGATTCGCGTAATTTGAATCTGATTTTTTATTTGAAAACTGCGTTTATGTTCCGATATTCTAATATTAAAATTTCTATGTGTTCTACCAATGTGGAAATTATCACAGCCATTGCAATTCAATCTATAAACACCTGATTTATTGTTTTTACCTGATTTGGTTTTATTATTTGTTTATATATTTGCCTAAATTATTATTAGTTTGGAAAGCTATGTTGAAATTATTGCTACTCAAGAATGATTTCAGTTTTCACTTGTAATGCCAACGTACGTTAAGGTGTTGAATTTTTGTTTCAATTTATCGACAGGGTAAACTTCATTCAATGCGATTTTACTTTGTTTTTATTTAAAATATTATTTATTAGTTTGGGATTGTAACCATTATTTTTGGCTATTTGTTTAATCAAATTTATTTCTTTGTTGAAATTTTCTGGTGATAACGGATGTTAATTAATCTATGAATAAAACTATTGAATGCTGACATTTTATGTTGATACGGATGACACGACGAGTTATGTATTATAATATCTGTATGTGACGGCTTATGGTAAATTGCGAAACATGTTTTCCATTTTGTTACGTCTAGGAAATTATTGCTTTCTATTTCGGTTGTGAATCCAATTTTTGGATGTAATGAATTTATATGATTTTTGAAAATTTTAACTGTCGTATTTGTTCCTGTGAAGCAAATGAAGATATCGTCTACATAGCGATACCAGTATAAACAATATTACTGAGTGGATGATTATGAATTAATTTCTCTAAATTATTCATGAATATTTCTGCTAAAAACATAATTTGCTTCACAGGAACAGATAGACAGTTAAAATTTTCGAAAATCATATAAATTCATTACATCCAAAAATTGATTCACAAAAGAAATAGAAAGCAATAATTCGATAAATTTCTAGACGTAACAAAATGGAAAACATGTTTCGCAATTTACCATAAGCCGTCACATACAGATATTATAATACATAACTCGTCGTGTCATCCGTATCAACATAAAATGTTAGCATTCAATAGTTTTATTCATAGATTGATTAACATCCCGTAATCACCAGAAAATTTCAACAAAGAATTAAATTTGATTAAACAAATAGCCAAAATAATGGTTACAATCCCAAACTAATAAATAATATTTTAAATAAAACAAAGTAGAATCGCATTGAATGAAGTTTACCCTGTCGATAAATTGAAACAAAATTCAACACCTTGACCTACGTTGGCATTACAAGTGAAAACTGAAATCATTCTTGAGTAGCAATAATTTCAACATAGCTTTCAAACTAATAATAATTTAGGCAAAAATATAAAAAATAATAAAACCAAATCAGATAGAAACAATAAATCAGGTGTTTATAGATTGAACTGCAATGACTGTGATAATTTCTACATTGGTAAAACACAAAGAAATTTTAATATTAGAATATCGGAACATAAACGTAGTTTTTCATTTAAAAATCAGATTCAAATTACGTGAATCATCTCTTAGAAAATAATCACTCTTTCGACCCACAGTTTGAAATTTTGTATACAGATAATAAATATTGGAAGGTAGTTCTTTGGGAAACTTTAGAGTTCAATAAATACACTCAGGTAGTGTAGTGAAACGCGTTATGAATCGCAATTATTAAGTAAAATTCCTTAAAACACAGTACTTGTTTATTTTTTATTATTGATAATGGAACTTTACCAAGTAAAAGCCTCCCAAATTCAAAAAACATTCAAAGTATTGACCATTGCTTTCACACATTTTGACAACCTTTCTGGCAATTTGTGTATACCAATAGAAATGATCATCTTTAAAAGCAAAACAATCAGACACCCAATCTTCAACTTCTGTGCAAAAATTGAAGTACTGGTCAGCCAATGTGTGTCCCATCGCTGAAAACAAATGGTAGTCGGAAAGGGCCAAGTCGGGTGGGGTAGCAGCTCCCAATCAAGTACTTTGTATGGTGAACCGATTTTGCTTTGTGTGCAGGTGCATTGTCGTATAACAAAATTACTTTGCCGTGTGTTCTGGCCTATTCTGGCTATTTTTCGATCAATTCACTGTTCCAATTTATCATTTGTTTTCAGTAGCGATTATTATTAACAGTTGCACAAGGTTTTAGAAGCTCATAATATACCACACCCTCCTGATCCCACCAAACATGGAGTATTGCCTTCTTACCGAATCGACCTGTTTTTGCAGTCGAAGTTGATGGTTCTCCTGAAGAAAAATTTCATGTTTTTTCGGTTTTCCATTTTCTTTCATTCAATTGATGTATCGCCCATTTTCCACACCTTCGGGTCTTTCCCATAGCTTTCTAATGGTCTAAAATTGTTCGTTGTGCAACATTCAACATGGCTGCACTTTGCTTTTGACTCAAAGTATCGTCTTCATCCAATACTCTTCATTTATCACATCAAAATCATTACCCCTGAACCGTTGAAACCTTCTTTTGCATGTTGCTTCTGATAGAGCATGATCATCATATGCCTCGATAAGCATTGGATGCGACTCTGCAGCACTTTTTTTCAAATGGAAACAAAAAACTGATGCTTTCCGCAAATCATCATTTAACAGTACAGAATTTGACATTTCCTATCTTTCCAGCAAAATTTCACAAGTGTTTTGTCGGTTTTCCATTCGTCTTTCATTGAATTCATATCGCACCTATTTCACTGGTCTACAATGGTTTTGTTGCCCTAGATATGAAAATGATTTTGGGTCTATTTATGCACACAATTCGTGAAACTATCAATGATTTTGTAGGATTTGCTCTGATTTCTTTTTAAATCTTTATTTTCATTTTACATAACAAAAATCGTAGAACAAGAAACAAGATAACAGATATATTTATAATGTCAGTTATGTTTTGAGAAATTCGGATACATCGAAGTAAATAAAGAGGAAAATGTCGAAAATATATTTCATATTTCCATAAAAAGCCTTTTATGAGCTTTTCTTCTATAATTATTCAGGGGACAATCTCTTTTCAAAGACCAGCAGTAATCTGCCATCATGTGACAATCCCATCGACCTTGATACCTTTCTTCCATCACTTTTAGATCTTGATGAAACCGCTCTCCCTGTTCCTCACTATAATTTCCTAAATTATCCGGAAATTTATCTAGATGATTGCGGAGATAGTGTAACTTAATACTCATATTTGCTCCTAAAGTCTGAAAGTTTGTCAGCATATTTTGCACAATTTCTTCATAATTTGCTGCTTTATGGTTACCTAGGAAATTTTCGACAACCAACACAAAACTTTTCCAAGCTTTACTTTCCGGAACAGTCATAACTTTGATAAAATCTGAGTCTTTCATCAATTGCCGTATTTGAGGACCATCAAATATTCCACCTTTCAATTTTTCCATACTAAGCTTCGGAAATTTTCTGCAAATGTAATTGAAACAATTTCCGTCTTTGTTCAACGCTTTTACAAATTGCTTAATCATACCTAACTTAATATGTAATGGTGAAAGTATGATTTTGTCTCTGCTCACCAGCGGCTCCCTTATTACGTTGGCTTTACCGACAATTAAAGAATTTCTTACAGGCCAAACATCTTGTTCCCAATGAAGTTGCTTCGCTCTACTATCCCACATACAAATAAAGCAAGGGTATTTTGTATATCCACTTTGTTGGCCAAGTAAAAAATTAACCATTTTTAAATCCACACAGATCGGCCATTGATGCTCAGAGTATTTAATTTTCTCTAAAACTAATTTTACATTTTCATATTCTTCTTTGAGTTTTGTTGAATGGGCAATTGGAAATGGTGCAAATTTATTTCCATTTTGCAATAAGACGCATTTTAAACTTCCTTTGCAACTATCAATAAAAAGGCGCCATTCAGTAGATTTGTACTCTTTTAAACCCATGTCTATAAGCAGCTTCGCGATATCATTACAATACACTAATCCTTCATTTTCACTAAAAAATTGTAATAACTCTTTTTCTCGCGTTCTGTATGTTGTAATTGTTACTGTTGGTGCCAATAAATTTTTTTCTTTCAATCTTGAGGCTAACAGTTCTGATCCTTGTTTTGATAAATTGAGATCACGTATTAAATCACTGAGTTCATTTTGAGAAAAAACTTTGGCGTAGATGTTTCACCTTCCCATTCACTTCCACTAGTAGATGGTCCCGATTTCTGTGAATTTGGTAACATCATTGTTTCTGAGGGCATGCGAATTATTACTTTTGAAATGTATATGGGTCGAGGGAGATTTTCACTGTGTAGAACCGGACATTTCGTAGACTGTAAGTCTGGGTATCTCCACGTTTGATTTCGATTAAAACCTTTAACATCTACTACGCAAAAGTAACAATCATCTAAATGATTCGTAGGCTCCATCCAGATCATAGGAATACCAAAGTCTAATCCAGAACGTTCACCTTTTTTCCACAACCGTAAAGACTGAACACAGGACTTACAAACTTTATTAGGAACCCATGGTTTACCTAATTTGTCCATTTTGAAACCAAAATATTCAACATAAGTCTCCTTGACAAAGTCTGTGATATTTCTTTTTTGTTTTTTTGGTATATAAACACCGCAAATATAACAAAATAAATCACTACAATATTTACACTTTCTTCGTGACGAACTCATATTTTAGACTAGAAGACAAACATATAAGAATGGATATTCAGTAATTGAAACAAAATATTAATCCATGACACTTTATCCAGATTTACGTGTATATGTACTTCAATATTGTCGAATAACTGAGATCTCAGCTGTTCTGTGGAGCAAGGGGTCTGAGAGTGGGGATCAGGTAATGTTTGTATGCGCGAAAAAGTTGCGCAGAAGCCTAATCATGACTGGAAAATTAAATTTTATTTCTAACAAGCTTATAATTGTTCAAAATATAAGAAATGCAAAAATCATGATAATACGAGCACATTGAGAACTTTCATGAATATATTCGTAATCTGGGCACTTGAAAACATAAAAATTTGCGATGATATCCAGGGCAACAATAAAAAAAATTTTTTTTGTAGAGCTGTGTAATTTTTCCTTTACCTTGAAGCACCAATTTAATGGTGTTTAAGTGCATTGTGATATCAGAAATGATTTCTTTTCCTGCAAGTGTAACGGCTAGAAATTAAGTGGACCTAGTGCTGCAACACATAGTGAGACTCTGACGAGGTGCCCATGGTGAGAATTTCACTTTTATGCAAGATATTGCTCCTCCGCATACCAGCAACCTCGCGCGACATTATCTTGAAACAGAGGGAATCGCTATTTTGAACTGGCCAGTTTGCTCTCCAGACCTAAATCCTATTGAACATTTATGGGATAATCTCAAAAAGAAAGGATAATTCAAGAACCCCACAATAGCTCATCCAAGCCGTCACAGAAGAGTGGCAGAGTATCACCCTGGACCCCAGAGGAGGTCGAAAACCTAATCCAAAGCATGCCTAGACGAATTCAGGCTTGTATCGGGGCGAGAGGAGGTAATGAAAGCTACTGAAGTCGAGAAAAAAATATCTACTCCCTGAGTAGTGTTTTCAATTATTTTTATTACATACGGAAAGAGGCTCTTATTTTCTTCTATTTGTTTCTTTCATGAAATAAACCCTAATTCATTTCTTTTTTCAATTGAAATATCTCTAAATGGATCAATTCTAACAATCCTTGGAAATTTCCAAAATTCCTGGGGTGATATTCAAATTCTTTCCTTCGTGGTAATTTCGCAGAATTTTTTTTAGTATCTAAGGTTATTGAATGTTTCATGGTTTTTATATGTTCATATATTGGAGAATTATTGTCACAAGATAAATGTTCTTTAAATCTAGTTTCGAAATTCCTATGTCTGCCCAATATAAGATACCGTACACTAATTACAACAATTTTGTAAACTCCTGAGTTTCTTAATTTGTTTGTTTTTGCTTAGTATTGAGCAATTGGAGAAAGGACCAGTGTAATTGAAACTAACGTATTTTTCCAAGGGAATATATTTTATGGAATATAGTAATTGTATTACTTGATGTTTTTCTTAAAGCTGGATAATGTCTCTAGAAACAGGAGGAATTTGATATTCAAGGTAATTTAATTCAATTTTGAAGTCTGTCGGTGATAGCGAAATGGAAAAAACCTTGTGGATGATTGATTTATAAGCTGCTAGTTTATTATTTAAATGATTGAATGAGTCCATTAAGTTTACTGCAGAAATATAAATTAATAACTCAATAAATTTTTCAGACCTGACAATAGCAAAATCGACTAACAATTTCATGTATAACTTCTGGAGAAAAGAAACCTTCCCAGATTTAACTATTTCCATGGAGTCATTCAATCACTTGAATAAGACGAGTTCGACAACAACTGAACTGTAAGAAAGCAGTAGGTCTTGGTGGGATAACAGCAACTCTTATAAAGAAATATGCTTAATCGTTTGTTTCCGATTTCGTTTGAGAGAAAGACGTTTCCGGAGTGTTATGGTGTTACCAGAGTACAACCGATTCCAAAGAAAGGGAAGAAATGCCTACCCCAAAATTATCATCCAGTAGCATTGTTGCATTGTTGTCGAAAGTCATGGAAATGGTGATTAACGATGAGCTCATAAAATATTTCGAGCTACAGTGATCGATAACAATCTTTCCGTAAACAACGATCAACAGGTGACCTAAAATTCGTTAAGCATGTGGACATCAACAATCGAAAAGCATGGCGAATATAGAGCCATTGCTCTTGATATCTCAAAGGCCTTCGCAGCCTTGATGAATCAACTAATCACATATGAACTTCCAGAAAAATTGCGCGTTTGTATTAGTAACTTTCTCTTCAGTAGATCCATTCGGGTTGTAGTTGATGGTGTAATCTTTTTAGGTTAATTCAGGAGTACCCCAGGGCTCCATACTCTGGCCAACTCTTTTTCTGTTGAAGATTTATGATCTGCTTCATCCAACGTGCTATAACTGCTGAGAAGTCACTCTGACAAAGATACCAACAGAGCTTGTATCTAAATTTAGACTTGGAGAAGATAGCAGTCAAAATTATTCTTCTTAGTGGACCTATACCTCACAAAAGAAAGTATCGGTCCAAATATCACGTTTCTACCTTCACTAGTTTTGCCTCCACGTAGATGAATCAGTCAATCAGAACATGTTACTTAATATGATAAGATAAAGGTCCATTAGTTAATTCTGCGATAGCCTAACATATTCCATATTATAGTAAAAATTAAATCTTTTAAAAAATACGTTAAAATAATTCTGGCTTAATTGTCATCCAGAGGATATCAAGCGCCATTCTTTAACATTTAATTTCCTTTTCAACTTCAATCCTTCTGCACCGTTCCGAATCTCGCGACCCTTGCATCCCCCAAATTCATAATCCGACCATTATCGGGAGTCGTAAATTAAAGGTGGCCATGAGAGGGTTTAACTCGAAGTCGATTTCGGCCGATAGGTGGCCATGGTCACTCGCGCCGGATCTCGTACCGGATTTAACGTAGGGTTACACAATATAAACTTTGATCAAATAAAAAATCTAATCTAAGGCCTCGGATTTATGTTTATAGGGTTCGGTTAATGGGAACGAACGTGTATTCTGATATCTTCGCCATTTTGAATGCTGGGATTATTTGTATGATGCGAAACATTCGTCACAATTGGATTTGAAGGGTTTATATGGTGGGGTTGAAAGAGGAAATGTTTATGGCATTGGTGGCTGGAGTTTTTAGTGGAACTTCAAAATATGTCTGCCATAAGAAATTATTTGGGGAGGATTAGCGACTGTTTGTCGCAAGTGGAACTTGAATTGTACAAATTGGACTCTATTACCTTGTCAAATCTTCAGAACAAAGTCCATCAACTCTCCATCATAGAGTATAATCTCGCAGTCGACATCGTATTAGGTCATTTTATGTATATAGGGTGGTCTACTTTTTTGTGTCAGGAGTTCGAGGTTCGATAGAGAATCGAAAATGATGATCACTTTCAGAACAAACATACATTCGAAAACGATCCGTTTCCGATATACAGGGTGTCAAAGTTCGAATGTTCGAGAAGCAATTGAGAAGAACCTTGAAATGCCAAGCATTGTGTAGATAAATACTTAACAATCGCAATCATTCTTTCAAACACGTCTTGTCGATATTTTTTCCGTTTCTAAAATCCGCAGATGATGAGCATTAACAGTCATACATGTCTCCAACCTTTTTTTAAATTTACCCAAGTGTTTATATAACTGTTGTGTAAAATTGATGTTTCGTGTCTCTTAATTATCAAAGACAAGTGTTGCCAATCAGATACTCCATTTGTATCACAAAAAGCGTTAGGAGTTTTACATTTACAAAACAACTTACAACAAAAACAAAATAAAGAATCTTTAGAAATAGAGTAAATAAGCCAAGCCCTTTCGACTTTTTCTCCATTTGCTAGATTTCTTTCAAAGTATTTGCACGAAAACTTGCTCTTATCTTTATTACTAGGAAAGCGAAAACTGATGTCTATCAAGGGCGGTCCACGTTTAACCAATATTCTAGCCACCTCATTGGTGATTTTTTCGGGCGGAATTATATCGATACTAGCCTCATTACAGCCTTCGTCGAAAGTGTTACTTGCAGCAGGTATTTCGGTAGCTGACATTACCGAACTTTTTACACAAGCTGTAACATGTAAATTTTGATATTACCATGTACTTATACAGCATTTTGTGTTCTTCTTTCAAAGAAACTCGTTCGATTTTTTTGTTTTATTCTGTTCGTTGCTCCATTGTCAGGAAAAATTAGAACTTGATGTAAATGAGGATCACTTCGTGTTTCAACCTCAATTGAAATATATATTACTTCATCTTCGTTCTCAATTGTTTCATTTTAGCTCTATATGCTAAACTTAAAGGTCATCCCTCGTATAACTCAATTCATACTGAATCACCTTGTATATTTCATGACATTGTAATACATCTCTCTAGTAAATTTAACTACACATCCCAGCCTTTGAAAGCTATCGCCATATCACATTGGCACAAAGAATTCCGAACGCAAAACAAAATAAAACCAGAATCGATATAAAATGGGAGAACAAAGCCGCATATGTCGATAAAATAGAAAAAAATCACAATTAAACCCGTTGAAACTGAAAGTTCCCTCACCTTTGTTTTGTTTCATTATTAGCTCGATCTGAACAACCCTTTGGCCTTTGGTAATAAAACCCCAGTAAGCTGAAACCCACATGTAAGATGATTAATGACGCTATATCCTTTGTATCTAGAATAACAGAAGGGGTAACCTACCCTGAATGACTATTACAGTACTTTGTTCAAGGATTGTTATTGTCCATTGAATAGGAAATAGATGAAATGAAAACAAATCGGTCTGCCAATCGTTCCCTTAGTTCAAGAGGTCATCATTGTTGGAAATAACCTCTTATTTATGATTTTTAAGGGTGGTGAATATTCAATACATGTCAATACAAGTTGGATCTGAAAGGACCAAATTCGATGTTTTAGTAAGACCTCTATGTTATATATTGTACATAGAGAAAAATGATTCCCCATATCTCCCGAGTTTGATTTTTTGAGAAAAACTCATTCTCGCAATGAGTTGCGAAATTCTAGATATTTTGGGGATTTCGACAAATGACGACATCTCAAATCCTGTTGATGTTAGGTAAAAACTATTTTCATATTCTAGTGGACCTCCTTTGTGTAAAATACGGGGACGTATGCGAATAATTTTATTGCCGAATACTTCGTCAGCATTCGTGACTTCATCAGGATCTAATATATAAGAAAAATAAAACTGCTCACCAAAATTGACGACATACAATACACTACTTACAAGTTAACAGATATTGCCCTTTCAGGTATTAAATGAGACATGAAATTACAGAGACATAAACAGCAAAATTGCAAATCAATCACAATCACAAATTTTCTTTCTTCTTACATTATATGTTCGCAATCTTCAATAAAAAAAAACAAAACACACTTTGGCTAGGACATGTAAGTTACAACAACAAGTTCTCGACATAATCCGATAAACTGAGAATACAAAAGCTAAACGTTCATACCAGAGTCTCCATCTGCATAAAATCGCAAAAAACAACACATTTACTGAAAATGGTGACCCAAAATTATCCAGCTAATTTGAAGTACAGGTTTAACTTTTTGCCAAAATGTTACAATAGATGTCACTCAAATTATTTGATATATATATATATATATATATATATATATATATATATATATATATATATATATATATATATATATATATATATATAGAATCTCTATTTTTTAAATATGAACCATTTCCAAGAAAAGACGACTCTTATAATTCGTAACTCGTTCAAGGATCTCAACATTATTGAAATTAAACCATGCCCACTGGTCAAATGATACGATACGACAATCACTTTTGTGCTCTGCTTCATCCATTGTTGTGTTTGCCCAATGTAACTACCCCTACGTTGATTACACGGAATTTCATAAACGACATTACTATTTAGAGACATCTCAGTAAAACACACAATACAATTCTTACGTTAAAAGCTATTCACTTTACACATTCTCTCTCGACACCATTATCATCACTGGTAAAACAAACACAAAAAGCAGGACAACAAAAACAAGCAATAACAATTAATATTTGAGTATAACTGGTTGCAGCAATTTATTGAAGGGTGTATTAAAATTATTAGATTACAGTAGACATTCATAAATCCGTCAACGTCAGCTCTTGAATTCACTCTCTTAGGTTCTTTTTGGATTTCGATCATTTCTAGAATGTTCCTTTTAAAGTCGTTGCTTTCAGATGCAAGAACTCGTACATCAGCAAAATTGAATTTATGTAGTTGTTCAATGCTATGTTTCGCTAGTCGTGTTGGATGTTGGTATACTCTTTTATGGAAGTATTGTTCTTCAATTTCTTTATATTTTTTGTTCTAAATTTAGGGTGTTATGGTTTGATGGCTCAATCAACTAGACGCTTTTTTTGTATCGGTTTGGTACAATTGATTCAAAATTTAGGTATCTACCACTCCATGCTGGTTTCTGATACCAATTTGTATATCTTTTCCTGTATCGTCGTGGGTTAATTGTATGTCGAGGAAATTGATTGTTTTATCTTTTTCGATTTCATTGGTAAATTGAATTTTTTTGTGATATGAATTGAAGATTTTGGTTATTTCGTTTATTTTGTCGTGAGGAATACATGCTATACAGTCATCTACATTCCGTTTGAAAAACTGCACTTTGAATGTGATCTTTGAAAGTATTTGACATTCAAGGTCTTCCAATACTGAATTTGCAATTGATGCAGATATGGGTCAACCCATCGGTGTTCCAAAAATTTGCGTGAATATTTCAGACTCGAAAACAAAATATGTAGATTCCAGACAAAGTTTTGTTGCTTTAATAAATTCGTCTTGAGGTAGATCAGTGAAATTTGTTGAGATTTTTTACGGATGATATCTAAGGCTAATGTACAAGGAACATTTGTAAATAAGGAAATTACGTCTAACGATATTCACATAAAATCTTTTATGTAATAGTCATTTTTTTCAAGTGTGTTTGTTATCGTGTTTGAAAGGTATTGTGTTAGGTTATACGTGGATGAATGAATATTACTAACAATGGGTCTCAAAGGGATTGATCTTTTATGTAATTTAGGTAATCCATAAATGAAGGGAGCTCTTCCATTGTGAGAAATGAGTTTGTTTTTCAATTCTTTGTTTATATAGTTTTTATTGAACCAGTTGTTAATAATTTTGTTCATTTCGAGTTGTTTTTATTTGTAGGATCAATTTTTTCTTTCTTGTAAGTTGATGTATCTTTGAGCATTTCTATCATTTTGAAGTCATAGTCTTCTTTGTTGATAACTACTGTTCTGTTTGTTTTGTCGGCTTTTAAAATGTAGATGTTTGGATTTTGTTTGACGAATTCCTTAGTTTTTTCAATGAGAGTATGTATTTATTTTTCTTGAAAACTTTTACATCCTTATTTTTGAGTTGATGGTTGGTTAAAATATTACAGATTTTGTTTCTTATTTCGGTTTTATCTCTTCAGCTTTATTAAAATTGCTGCTTCAATGGATGCAATTATATCGTTATAATTGGTTGTTTTTGTATTTTTATCTGAGTGAGATTAGTTATCCATTCGGTTGGTATTTTTGTTTGTTTCTGAGCATTTTTTTCAAGTAACAATTCAATCTTTTTATGGTGATTTGATTTGACTTTTGTGAAACTTTCGTTACAAATTTTTGTTTGTTCACTGAAAAAAGCTGCACTAATATATTTAGGAAATTGACTGTTAACTGGCTTTCTAGTGCTGGCAATTTGATTGTCTAGATTATATAATTGGCTATATGCGGTGCGGATGCACAAGTTCAATCATTGCATATAAAACAATTGGAGGAAACTGAGGTACTTAGGCTTATATTTATCAATAAAAATACTCACTTTTGGCTTGACGTTGGGGAATTTAGGTACAATGTTAAATTTTTTACATCTAAGAAGAAAGATTTCCTTTTTTTGTCTCCTAAGCTATCAATCAATTTCCTCGACATACAATTAACCCACGACGATACAGGAAAAATATATACAAATTAGTATCAGAAACCGACATGTTGTGGTAAATACCTAAATTTTGAATCAATTGTATCAAATCGATACAAAAACAGCTTTATCAATAGCCTGGTTGATAGAGCCATCAAATTATCACACCCTAAATTTAGAACAAAAATATAAAGAAATTGAAGAACATATAAAAAAGAAACGCGTTTCTACCTAGTTTTTGGAACCACTCATAAAGAAAAGAATACATGAAATATACAATACAGAACAATAGAAAAAAGAAAAAATAGATTTTAAATACATCGGCCTCACTTATACATCCGGACTGTTACAACAAATTGATAAATGCCTCGAAAATTACAACATCAATATTGGACACAAACCTAAGAACTACTGCAAACAATTTTTCTCCACTCTAAGGACAAGGGTGAAACATGAGAACAAAACACACTGTATATACAAGGTTAATTCTCAGGACTGTGGAGCGTGCTATATCAGTAATACTGCACAATACTTGCATAAAAGAAAATACCAACACGAGCCAAACATAGCATTGAAGAACTACATAAATTTAATTTTGCTGATGTAAGAGTTCTTGCATCTGAAAACAATGACTTTAAAAGGAACATTCTAGAAATGAAAAAAGAAATCCAAAAAGGACCTAAGAGAGAGAATTCAAGAGCTGACGTTGACGGATTTATGAATGTCCACAGTAATCTGATAATTTAAATACACCTTTCAATAGATTGCTGCAACCAGTTATACTCAACTATTAATTGTTATTGCTTGTTTCTGTTTTCTTGCTTTTTGTTTTTTTTTACCAGTGATGTCAAGAGGGAATGTGTGAGGCGAATAACTTTTAAGGTAAGAATTGTATTATTTTTTTTTACTGAGATTATGATTTTTGTTTTAGATAATAATTGTACAGAAATGAATGTTTTCTGATGATGGCCCTGTGCTGAAATGCGTAAAAACACTCTATAAATTATAAGTTTTTAATCAAGGAGATACATATAAATATCTTGGATTTTATCAAGAGAAGACATATTACAAAAGACTTAGAATTATCATCAAGAGTCATTTAACTAGTAAAAACCTTTTCAGAGCTATCAACTCCTATGCAGTTCCTATTCTTACATCTTCTTTTGGAATTATTAAATGGTCTAAAACTGATCTAAATGAATTACAATGTCAAACGAGGAAAATGCTTTGTAAATATCATAAGCACCACCCAAAGTCAGCTGTTCAGATAGTTACAATACCTAGACATCTTGGAGGTCGTGGATTAACTGATTTGAATAATCTTCATAGTAAATAGATTTTTCATCTACGTTCCCATTTTCATGATAAACAGAGAACGTCTAAATTACATGATATTGTTGTTGCTTCAGATTATAATCTTACACCTCTGAACTTGACAATGCAAAAGGTAGATTTTAATATATTTGATGATAATTCTAAAAGAGAAAGTTGGATGCAGAAGGAATTACACGGAAAGCACCCTAAAGAATTGAAAAATGATTATATTGATGAAATCGCTTCGAATAAATGGTTAGTTTCTGGAGAATTGTTTGCTGAAACAGAAGGCTTGGCAATTGCGATCCAGGATCAGGTTGTTTTCACGAGGAATTATAGAAAACACATCATCAAACAAAATATAGATGATTCTTGCCGTAGATGTTTATGTTCTTCAGAAACAGTTTTTCATATATTATCATCTTGCTCAGTCCTTGCTTCAACAGATTATTTAGAAAGACATAATGCCGTCGCTAATATTATTCATTTTAATCTAGGAATTAAACATGACCTAATTCCCAAAAGAAAAAAATTTACAAATATGAACCTGAGATTATTTGTGAAAATGACAAATATAAACTTTATTTTGATAAAACAATTCTTTGCAACAGAGCTGTAAAACACAATAGACCAGATATCATTCTTACTGATAAACAGAATTAAATAACATGGCTTGGCGACGAAATTAAAAAATGTGGAAAATGAAAAAATTTTTATTTTACCGATTATTATTTCCACAACAGCTGTTATTCCTAGGAATCTTCACGAAAGTATTGAGATTTTGGGTCTGAAGAAAATTTGTTTGAACAGTTACAAAAGATAACAGTCATCAAATCTTGTAATATTCTTCGTAGGTTTCTTTCCGAAAAAATAATGAGGTAGAGTCATAGGTTTTCTCTTTAGTTTATACTGCTCAGAATCTCATTTCATATTTTATTTATTTGTTTATATAAATGTAATATAATTAACTGACAATTTTGTCATATTTATATTCAGAGCAGTATTCTATTCGATCGTTCACCACTTAACACAAAGGAAACTATTAATGAGTAACATTCAGTGTTACTTGACTAAGGTCCGTACACTGGATTTTTCCGGGGAGAAGGCCTCTGACACTACTCGTTGGTACATTGATATCATTGTCTGATAATGCTATAGTGTGTATATATTCTGGTAGATTGATATATTCTCATAACATTTAACGTTATCCTAATATATAAATATTCCAGGATATGCTTTGATTATAATCATTGCCTGGCAATGGTATCAATACCGGGTGGTGGATTTATATTTTTTCATGAAAACAGTTTGATTGCATGAACAGATATATGGGCAACTCGTCAGGGTGAAACCCCCTATATTTTTGTTTTTGAAATGTAGTTTACCTTTCTTCCATTCAAATACATCAGTAAATGTGAGGATCTCGAAATCTAATGTTTCACAAATTATCTACGAAATCATACATTTCGTTAGAACTTCTGGTGTAAAAATGAGTTGGGGCCATTCTGCAGAAAAACTCTTTTAACCCAGAGTAGTTGAATTTGGGGCAAACTCTTGTTCCCGCAAGGACTTTCTCTACTTCCACTCAAAGCTTCCGTTCCGGAAGTCCCTGGGAAATGGAAGGAAATCGACAAAGATGGAAACCGTTCCCTGCAGCATAGGGATAATAAATCTACACATTTATATGAGAATAACTTTGTTCCAGTTTATGTTAGTTATATCAATTATGGGGAATAATTTACTTAATAGGTGGGTAAACATATGTTTGCATGAAGCCTTATCCGCTTGGTTTGAAGAAAACTTTAATCAGAATAATTAAAATGAAATTTTTTGAAGGCTTTCACGTCCGGAGTCAATAAAATTATTGGTTTCCCGGCTTATTGGTTGGGTGTAGTGTAGATTTTCTCCTAACGTTTCGTCCACTACTTCGGTGGACATCTTCCTAGGATGGTGACTACCGTGATGCAGAACGATTTTTACCACTCTTTGGCTACAGCGTTGTTAATGCTAGTCGAGCTCTGTTGACACTGATTCAATTTGTGACCGGCGGCATTTATATATGCGCTCTATTCTTTCTCTCTCTTGGTTCTTCGACCGACTATTGGCTGATGAGAAGGGAGAGACATGGCTGGAAGCCAAGTCTTGTAAATAGCTAATGTTTCTTCTTCACGATTGAAATCTATAAAACCTATAAATCTATTCACCTTACCAGGTCTTTATTTATTCAGAATTCCATTAATTACACCTAGAAATAATAATCTATTAGAGCACCACAAAAATTGGAATTCAGGGATAAAACAAATCCATTATTTCAACTTATTCACCACATAATCTTTTCGTGTTTTTACCAGTTCTGCATTCTGGAATGAGATGCCCTTCCCAGAGTGAGAGCAATAAATAAATAAAATTGGTATATACATATCATAGCTCTACAAAAAAAAATTTTTTTATTGTTGCCCTGGATATCATCGCAAATTTTTATGTTTTCAAGTGCCCAGATTACGAATATATTCATGAAAGTTCTCAATGTGCTCGTATTTTCATGATTTTTGCATTTCTTATATTTTGAACAATTATAAGCTTGTTAGAAATAAAATTTAATTTTCCAGTCATGATTAGGCTTCTGCGCAACTTTTTCGCGCATACAAACATCACCTGATCCCCACTCTCAGACCCCTTGCTCCACAGAACAGCTGAGATCTCAGTTATTTGACAATATTGAAGTACATATACACGTAAATCTGGATAAAGTGTCATGGATTAATATTTTGTTTCAATTACTGAATGTCCATTCCTATATATTTGTCTTCTAGTCTAAAATATGAGTTCGTCACGAAGAAAGTGTAAATATTGTAGTGATTTATTTTGTTATATTTACGGTGTTTATATACCAAAAAACAAAAAGAAATATCACAGACTTTGTCAAGGAGACTTATGTTGAATATTTTGGTTTCAAATGGACAAATTAGGTAAACCATGGGTTCCTAATAAAGTTTGTAAGTCGTGTGTTGAGTCTTTACGGTTGTGGAAAAAAGGTGAACGTTCAGGATTAGACTTTGGTATTCCTATGATCTGGATGGAGCCTACGAATCATTTAGATGATTGTTACTTTTGCGTAGTAGATGTTAAAAGTTTTAATCGAAATCAAACGTGGAGATACCCAGACTTACAGTCTACGAAATGTCCGGTTCTACACAGTGAAAATCTCCCTCGGCCCATATACATTACAAAAGTAATTCGCATGCCCTCAGAAACAATGATGTTTCCAAATTCACAGAAATCGGGACCATCTACTAGTGGAAGTGAATGGGAAGGTGAAACATCTACGCCAAAGTTATTTTCTCAAAATGAACTCAGTGATTTAATACGTGATCTCAATTTATCAAAACAAGGATCAGAACTGTTAGCCTCAAGATTGAAAGAAAAAAATTTATTGGCACCAACAGTAACAATTACAACATACAGAACGCGAGAAAAAGAGTTATTACAATTTTTTAGTGAAATGAAGGATTAGTGTATTGTAATGATATCGCGAAGCTGCTTATAGACATGGGTTTAAAAGAGTACAAATCTACTGAATGGCGCCTTTTTATTGATAGTTGCGAAAGAAGTTTAAAATGCGTCTTATTGCACAATGGAAATAATTTTGCATCAATTCCAATTGCCCATTCAACGAAACTCAAAGAAGAATATGAAAATGTAAAATTAGTTTTAGAGAAAATTAAATACTCTGAGCATCAATGGCCGATCTGTGTGGATTTAAAAATGGTTAATTTTTAAAGTGGATATACAAAATACCCTTGCCTTATTTGTATGTGGGATAGTAGAGCAAAGCAACTTCATTGGGAACAAGATGTTTGGCCTGTAAGAAATTCTTTAACTGTCGGTAAAGCCAACGTAATAAGGGAGCCGCTGGTGAGCAGAGACAAAATCATACTTCCACCATTACATATTAAGTTAGGTATGATTAAGCAATTTGTAAAAGCGTTGAACAAAGACGGAAATTGTTTTAATTACATTTGCAGGAAATTTCCGAAGCTTAGTATGGAAAAATTGAAAGGTGGAATATTTGATGCTCCTCAAATACGGCAATTGATGAAAGACTCAGATTTTATCAAAGCTATGACTGTTCCGGAAAGTAAAGCTTGGAAAAGTTTTGTGTTGGTTGTCGAAAATTTCCTAGGTAACCATAAAGCAGCAAATTATGAAGAAATTGTGCAAAATATGCTGACAAACTTTCAGACTTTAGGAGCAAATATGAGTATTAAGTTACACTATCTCCGCAATCATCTAGATAAATTTCCGGATAATTTAGGAAATTATAGTGAGGAACAAGGAGAGCGGTTTCATCAAGATCTAAAAGTGATGGAAGAAAGGTATCAAGGTCGATGGGATTGTCACATGATGGCAGATTACTGCTGGTCTTTGAAAAGAGATTGTCCCCTGAAAAATTATAGAAGAAAAGCTCATAAAAGGCGTTTTATGGAAATATGAAATATATTTTCGACATTTTCCTCTTTATTTACTTCGATGTATTCGAATTTCTCAAAACATAACTGACATTATAAATATATCTGTTATTTTGTTTCTTGTTTTACGATTTTTGTTATGTAAAATGAAAATAAAGATTTAAAAAGAAATCAGAGCAAATCCTACAAAATCATTGATAGTTTCACGAATTGTATGCATAAATAGACCCAAAATCATTTTCATATCTAGGGCAACAAAACCATTGTAGACCAATGTATTGATTTGATAAAGAATTATACTCCATAGGAGATTTTTCATTCAATTCATTTTATATGTATGTGATAATTTTTACAGATTAGTTGTGTCTAATAATTGCTTCAGCTTCATCTAAGCGTAATGTCTCAATGTCTGTGGAATACTTCTGTAATTTAGGTTTTCATGGGGAACTGGATAGTATGATAAGAAATGTTGAATTATCACCAAATGTTGGGGATATTTTACTCAGTCGTCACCCAGATTTGAAACTGCGAATTTCAAAATTTAAAAAAGCATATAATCATAATTGAGAATGCCTTACGTTGAATTGTCCGATGTGCAAAGGGGTCGAATAATTGCTCTCGTTGAAGAAGGGGTGAGACAGCGGGATATAGCGGACACAATGGGGTTTTCACAGGGGGTAATTTCAAAAACCTTTGCCCGATACGTGGGCTGCAAAATAGGCCTAGAAGAAGTCGTAGGAAGATCACTTCTGCAGAACAAGACCGCTTTTTGTGTGAAATTGCAAGAGGAGAGCCTAGTGCGTGGCACCCCATACTCCAAAGACAATTTCTAGAAGCAACAGGCAAGAGTGTATCAGTCGATATGTTACGTCAAAGACTTCGTCAAGGGGTTTATACAGCCGAAGGCCCTTAAGAGCTCCAGAGCTAACCCGACAACAGCAAATTAACAGGCTTAGTTGGTGTATCGAGCACCAAAATTGGAATATTGAGAATTGGCGAAATGTTCTTTTTTTGGATGAGACCAGCATTGGTTTTCGATAATATGACTGCCGAATTCGTATTTTAAGAGGTCGTGGAAGACAAGCTTGACTTTGAACAGAAAGACAAATTCCGAAATACCAAGGGGAAGTGTTATGTTTTGGGGTGGCATTATGCTGGGAGGCAAAACAGATTTGATTTCGTTTCCTGCGAGTGTAACAGTTACAAATTACATGGACCTAGTATTGGAGCCCATAGTGAGACTCTGGCGAGGTGCCCACGATGAGAATTTCATTTTTGTGCAAGAATAAGGTCCTCCGCATACCAGCAACCTCGCGCGACATTATCTTGAAACAGAGTGAATCGCTATTTTGGAATGGCCAGCTTGCTCTTCAGACCTAAATCCTAATGAACATTTATGCGATAATCTCTGAAGGAAAATTAGATCGTGCTAGGATAATCCAAGAACCCCACAACAGCTCATCTAAGCCGCCATAGAAAAGTGGCAGAATATCACACCAGAGGAGGTCGAAAACCTAATCCAAAGCATTCCTAGACTCGAGAACGGTCGGAGATACGAAAAAATTACAAGTGTCAATAAAGTTTCTAAATTGAACGAAGATGACGAAAATTGACTGTACGCTGCTCAGTGGCATACTGTAAAAAGTTCGGAAGGGCAAAAGAAGACATGGTTCCGGAAAAGAAAACACCTTGTAGGTTCTAGTTAAAATTTAGGACGTGTAATGATGGAGGCTGTAAAAAATAGCTAGCATTCCAAATTTAGGCTGAATATCTCAAAAACTGCAGGAGTTTCGATGAAAAAACCAATTTTTTTCGGAAATTTCAACACCCTGTAGCTCCGTAAAGAAGCTTTTGCGGACATATGTTTATATGAACTTTTTTTCTTAAAATTTCACGTAGATTTACCCCCTCAAGTTGTGACATACTATTATGTAACACCCTGTATATTATATTCACGAAATCTCAGAAATTCCTGTAATCCACGAATCGTTCCCCAGGAAAATTGCCCCATCATCGTCATGATGCATCGTCTTATGTCTTCGTCGAACCGCCCATACCTCTAGACTGCCATACGCTTGTCGTACGTCAATTTTCATCCCCAAAGACAAGTTTGTTCCAACAAAACTCCCTACTTAGCCGATATTCAAGGGCGAGGTTCTAAATGCCGATCAATCACTTAGTCTTGTTGGATTTTAACATTCTGTCTCATCTGTCAATAGGAAATGTCATGTGAACTTGACGCAAGAACGATAGAGTAGTAGGAAAGTTTCTTATGAGGGACTGAGATAAGAAAATTCTTTAGTTTTAACGTAGAATATTGGTTTTTGGAAAACTGAAATGTTCTTAGAACTCTAAACAATGACTGAGATTCTCACACATTCAAAGGATGGCACACGGGCGCCATCCTTTCGGGGCGCCAAAACCCAGGCTCCAAAAAAAATTTTAAAATAAGAGTTGAGAATTAAAATAGGATTAGGTATAAATGCACACGAAATTTTATTAGTATATCATCCAGTTACTGTCGATTCCTATGTTGCGAGAACATGTCAGGCGGCAGTTTCTTGATTTTTCCTGTTCAGAAATGAATAACGCCTGGAGCGTTATAAAAGCGATGCATCGCCACAGGCGTTTTTAAATCAGTTAGTTCACTGGACCGTGCAACAAGTGAATCAAAACAAATAATCCTATTAATTTTTACATATAAAGTTATTTTTATTTTGTCAAGTGTGGTGTTGTGTTGTGTAATATTTTGTTCACTACTTTTTTTTAAATTAAGTGCCGAATACCTGCTGACTGCAATTTCAACGGCTTGATTTTTTTTATAAAATGGTGAGTGTTCCCTACTTTATACTATCAACATTAACCCTTTATAGGATACTGGTTATAATTAATTTCTTTTTGCCAAATTTCTTTTTATTAATTGAAATGTCATGTACGAGTTTAAAAAAGTAACTGGTTTTATCCATAACTCGCCTAGTTTTTATGATATTGATCTTTTTGAAAAACCATTTTGTAGGGTTCTTTAAGGGCTATAAGATCAAATTAGTTTAATATCTTGTTGCCTTTATTTTTGAAAGGATTTAAGCAGAAAGGGTTCAAACAAATTGCTTTTTACTCAAATATGCAAACTTCAATCGGCCATATCTTACTTAATATTAATCTGCCCTATAAACAACTATTGGCTATTTAGTTAACTTTTTAAGAATATTCCTACCCTACCCACATGATGCTTATTATTGTGGTTACTTTAGAAGTTAATTCTCCTAATTCCCATGAGTACTAATTATTTATTTGTCTTTTCAGGATAAAAGAAAGGGACCTTCAGGTGCCAATTTTCGCGAGCAAAAGAAACTGAGACTACAAGAAAGGGGAAAAATGGTTGAATCTTTGAAGCATTTTTTGCAAAATAATCGAGATTCCACAGAGACTATTGATGTTGGTGCAACCGAATCGTCCGAATCTCAAGATTCTTAATCCGTAATATCAATAACAGTGAGTGGACCATCTGAAATTTCAACAGTAACATCAGGTCCTGCAACAAGTGGCAGCGGTTGTAGCAGCAAAACAGCTTCTACTGATGCAGAGCCCGATGAAGCGATGACACCATCTTCGTCTACAGCACTTTAACAATCCACTGCAGGTAATTCAGCTTGTGTAAAAAGTTCGGTAGTGTCAGCTACCGAAACACCTGCTGCAAATTACTTTTTCGATGAAGGCTGTAATGAGGCTAGTATCGATATAATTCCGTCCGACCCCTGTTTGTGGCCCGAAAGAATCACCAATGAGATGGCTAGAATATTGTTAAACGGTCCGCCCTTGATAGACATCAGTTTTAGGTTGCCTAGTAATAAAGATAAGAGAAAGTTTTCATGCAAATACTTTAAAAGAAATCTAGCAAATGGAGAAACAGTCGAAAGGCTTGGCTTATTTACTCTATTTCTAAAGATTCTGTATTTTGTTTTTGTTGTTAGTTGTTTTGTAAATGTAAAACTCCTAACGCTTTTTGTGATACAAATGGAATATATGATTGGCAACACTTGTTGTTGGAGACATCTATAACTGTTAATGCTCATCATCTGCGGATTTTAGAAACGGAAAAAAATTTTGGCGAGTTGTGTTGGAAAGAATTATTGCGATTGTTAAGTATTTATCTACACATTGCTTGGCATTTCAAGGTTCTTCTGAATTGCTTTTCGAACATGATAATGGAAATTTTCTAAAAGCTGTTGAGATGATTGCTCTTTTCATTCAGTGATGAGACAGTACGTTAGCCGAGTGTATAACTCCCAAAAAAAATTTGTTAAAATGACTCATTATTTAGGCGTGCAAATACATAATGAAATAATTGAATTATTGTCGTCCAAAGTAAGGAATAATATTTTAGAAATGGTTCGCAGTTCAAAATAGTTTTCAATAATATTAGATTGTACACCAGACACTAGTCATACTGAGCAAATTAGTCTTGTTCTGAGGTATGTTGTCCTTAACACCACTTCGAAAAAGTTTGAAGTTAAGGAAACTGTTATTGCGTTTAATCCAATACTGGACTCTACAGGAGAAGGGATATATACATTTGTGATAGAAAATTTGAAAAAATTGAATTTAGAATTGAAACACATTAGGGGACAAGGTTATGATTATGGGACAAATATGAAGGAAAAACATGTTGGGCTTCAAAAACGCATTCTTGATGCGAATCCGAAAGACCTTTTTGTACCTTGTGCGGCTGATGCTTTGAACTTAACAGTAAATGACACTTCTAAGGTGTCAAGTGCTACAATAAACTTTTTTAATCTTGTGCAAGAGTTATATATTTTTTTTCGTCATCCACAAAAAGGTGGTATGTTTTGAGAAAAAATGTATCCGGGTTAAGTTCAAAGCCTCTAAGTGAGACAAGATGGTCCAGCAGAATTGACGCAATGAGGTTCCCTAAAAGGTTTATTTAATTAAGGTTTGCGAAAGTCTTCTAGAAATGGCTGAAGATAATTCCTTTGATGCAAGACATAAAGCGAGTTCCCTCTTAATGCCTGTACAAAATTTTCAATTTATTTGTGGAATTATTATTTGGCATGACGTTTTATTTCGTATAAATATTGTCAGCAAACAAATGCAAAGTGCTACAATTAATATTGAAGTATGCCAAACCTACCTAAAAAATTTAGTTGATCACTTCAAGCAATATAGATCTGACCAATCATTTAAGAAATTCTCGTGCAAGCGAAATAAGTAGCAACCTCTCTCGAAATTGAAGGAGACTTTTCACCATTACCAACGGTTAGGAGGAAATTTAAACCAAAACTGTTTGACTATGAACACCGAGATGAGACCCCTAATGATCCAAAAACCGCCTTCAAAATTAGTTTTTTCTTAAAAATTATAGATCGAACTACGAGCTCTCTAAAAATCCGATTTGACTTATTGAATGAGTATGATAATATTTTCGGATTTTTTAGCGACATATTCAAATTAAGTGACAGCGATCTTTTGAAACATTGTTCTATTCTTGAAGAGCGACTGACAGATCAGGGTAATAAGGATATAGACTCCAATGATCTGTTTAACGAAATTAAAGTTGTTTTCTTTACCTGATGATACTGACCCCTTAAGTATTTTACAATATATATTTGAAAACAATTTAATCTCCACCTTTCCAAACGTAAGCATTTCACTAAGAATTCTTTTGACATTGCCTGTCACTGTAGCTTCTGGCGAGCGATCTTTTTCAAAGTTAAAAATCATTAAAAATTATTCAAGATGGACAATGATTCAAGAAAGATTGTCTGGACTAACAATATTAGCAATTGAACAAGAAATATTTGACGGTATAAATTTTAGCGATGTAATTAATGAATTTGCAACAGCAAAATCTCTAAAAATATCGCTACTACAATAGCTATCTTTTATTTTTCTATTGCACCTATACCTAGCTATCATTATTGATTTCAAAACGAAGTTACCTAGGTATTTGTTATTAGATATATCTGCATATATTTTAAAATATCTTAGTAACAGTAGAAAGTAGTACTTCTATATATAGACTTTTATGGAGAACTAATAATGCTATCGTTCTGAAATTCTGGTAGATGATTTAGCTCATCCGAAACTGTATTTCTAAAATATTTTCATCTCAATGGCACTTCCGGTTATACCGGAAAAGCATAGCAACTTCGATATTTAATATAGATCTCCTTGTATATTGATGTCTGGTTCGATAACACTTGTTATTCCAATTATAAAAACACTTAAGACATAAGTCTAGCTTGTTGCGTGCATGAATTATTCTAGTTTAACTTGAAAATTATTGATATTTCTTTCTTTGAAAAAATTGATATATCTCGAGAACTGCGTGAGTTACCAAAATGATGAAAGGTGTTTTGCAAACGATAAACCATGCGGTACATAAATCATATTCGAATGAATCTCAGTCAGTATACAGAGTGTTCTTTCTTCCGCCTCACATTTCGGAACGAAAAAACATGAAAAACATTGATCAAATCAGGAAATATCAAAACGAATCATGCTCTATTTTCCTAAATTTTATAATAATTGTTCAAAGTGATAGCCATTCACTCTAGACATAGTGATAGCATTTTGCATATCATATCTCGAAGTCGTTCAGAATCAATTTTATCTTTCAGCGTTCCCCAAAGATAAAAATCCATAGACGTTAGGTCAGGTGACCTTGGACGCCACAAAGACAGACCGTTGGTTCCAATCCATCTATCTTTAAACATATCAGTTGGAATTCGATAATTTTCATTTGTACGATGAGCTGCCTCTCCATCGAGTTGGTACCAACAACGGCTTGATTTAGCTACTGGTAAAGTGTCAACGAAGTCACTTGCTACCGTCCACAAAATCTCCATATAGAGTTCACCATTTAAGTTTTCATCATTCAGAAAATACCGAAATCTGTTATTTTTCACCTCAATTCAAAAATCGAGCTGTTCCAGGAAATTCGCAAAATAATCAAGCCAACTAAGTTATTGCCGAATCTTCCCTCAACAGTTATTATAAAGACTCAATGTCATCCTCATGTACGACGTCACGTATGTTAGACACAACCTTTTTTTCCACACAGCCCTGGAGCATGAAATCCATGATGTTATAAGATCACTCAAAAACAACAAAGGTTCTAGTGTTGATTTCATCTCAGCACGAATTCTGAAGATGATAGGTACCGATATCAGCCGACATTTCGCTCATGTTATTAACCTGTCAATTAGCACAGGCGTATTTCCTCGTATTCTGAAAAAAGCAATCGTCATTCCTATTCATAAAAAGGATGATGTACACGATATCATGAACTATAGACCTATATCTATCTTAAGTGTCTTTTCCAAGGTTTTTGAAATAATAGTGTTTGATAGAATGATGAAGTACCTAGATAAATTTCAAATACTTGATACTGCACAACATGGTTTCAGAACCGGCCGCTCGACTCAAACTGGAGCATTGCAGTTCGTGGAGTTCGTCTATCGTTGCCTTGATAATGGTCAATATGTTGCTGGATTGTTCTTTGACTTGTCTAAAGCGTTTGATAGTCTTGCTATCCAGTTTATATTGGATAAATGTTATAATCTTGGATTCAGAGGCGTGTTCTTGAACTGGATTCGTAGTTATCTGGAGGACAGAACTGCCTCAATCAGGGTTCACGACTCGTTCTCAAATGAACAGTACTGTAAATTAGAGTACCCCAGAGTTCTGTCTTGGGGCCACTTCTATTTCTGTTATTCATCAACGATCTGCCACCAAATTTGAAAAAATATTCTACAGAAAATCTAATATTCGCAATTTATTATCAAAAATAATCTGGTTGATACTGTTCGCTGATGACTCTTCCATAGCTATTACTGCTGAGACTCTTGAGGAGCTTCAAAAGTTATGCGAGCTGCTGGTGGAGAGTTTCGTAGAATGGTGCCATTTAATGCTATTATGATCAATGTCAACAAGACGGAATGCATTCACTTCACTCTGTCGTCTTGTGATCAGGGTAGCATAACAATAAGATATTTAGATACAGTCATCTCTTCGAAGGACACCACTAAATTCCTCGGCGTTCACATCGATAGGAATCTGAAGTGGAGTGCACATATCGATGCGATTTGTAAGAGGCTGGATAGTTCCTATTATGCCCTAAATAGAATCAAGAGTTCACTACCTCTAAGTTTCCTTGTGAACGTTTATTACAGTTTGGTATATAGTCATCTGTCCTATAATATCTTACTGTGGGGAAATTCCTCAGACGTAGGTAGAGTTTTCATCATTCAGAAAAGAATTCTGCGAATGATGTTCGATACAGTTCCACAATCTTCATGTAGACCGTTGTTCCTGAAGAATGGTATCCTCACATTGGCGTCTATTTTCATTTTGAGATGCCTCGTTTATATTAAAGAGATTGAAAGTAACATGACTAAACTTTCTAACTTTCATTCCCACAATACTAGAAATAAGGAAACATTATGTATCCCTAAACACAGAACTTCTAGATTTGAAATGTCGCCCTGTACCAGGGTATCAGATTGTTCAATCATCTTCCACGGCATATACAGGGTCTAAGTGTAAATAGATTTAAGGTAGCAGTTAAGAATTTACTTTTAGCAAAATGTTTTATACTGTGAATGAGTTTCTATGTGTTGATTTAGATAATGTCTAAATGTCTTTTCTATTGACCTGTCCTATACATACTTGTGATGTCTTAAGGATCAATAAATTCTTATTATTATTTATTATCGTGGACTTATGCACTATCTCAGCTAGTAGCTGGATATAATTTACCTTTCCCAGATTTAGCAATCAAAGGAATAGGCTCGATTACAATATACTTGACAGAAATTTCCTAACTATCCTACATGTATTAAGAATTACAGCTTTTGCATTTCTATATAGGTATTCTTATGCAATTCTAATTTCTTAAGGCTATCATGCAACGTTTTGGGTATTAAACCAGTCGAGGATACGATGACAGGAACAATATCTATTTTGTCGAGGTGCCACATCTGCTTGATCTCAATAGCAAGGTCTGTGTATTTGGACTTTTCTCCTGGAACTTATTCAGCACGTTGTTATTATTTGGTATGGCGACATCCACCAGCATTGCTGTTTTGGCTCTCTTATCATACACCACTATGTCCGGCCTATTATTCGTCACCATTCTGTCAGTGATAATAGGCCTATCGTAGTATAATCTGATAGAGTCATTTTCCAATACGGGCGCCGGTCGATACTTGTAATATGGCTGGAATGTATTCAGAAGTCCGTACTTGTGTGCAAGTTTCTGATGGATAATATTGCACACTTGATTATGCCTGTGAAGATAGTCTGTATTGGCCAGTTGTTCGCATCCGGACGTAATATGCTGTATAGTCTCCGATCTTATATGGCATTTTCTGCACCTATCTGTTTGTAATGTTCCGTCCTTCATAATAAATTTTTTGTAGTTGTTTGTAGCGATCACTTGGTCTTGGATGGCCATAAGGAATCCCTCTGTTTCCGCGAATAATTCTCCTTTCATCAACCATTTGTTGGAGGCTTCTTTGTCGATGTGTGGTTGATTAATCTCATGGTGATGTCGTCCATGCAATTCCAAATATAATATATATAAAATTATTATTATTATTATTATTATTATTATTATTCGGGGAGTTCGTTTTCATTGAAACGCACTGTATACATTGCAATAAAAAATTAAGTCTAATATCCCATTGTTTCACTTCTAACAACCGCAACGACATAATTCCGCCTAATATGATCGTGTGTGGTCGACATATAACTCTAGAACACTTACAAACACATCCATATGTTTCATTGGCGCTATTTCGTTAAAATGAATGAAAAAGGTGTCGCACTAGACAGACGAACAAAACCAGACTTCTCGAGACCTGTGGGCGGTTCCTAAATTTGCATATCGCATATCTCGTTTCTGTCTGTGTTTATTTAAAATATATAAGTAGGTACGATTTAATTTATATATTTCTTGGGGTTTTATTCAATTTCTGTATAAATTTCAACGCTTATCTGAGTTGAAAGATCGTTCGTTGATTGGAATTTATGGAATATAGATATGTTGGATCAGATTGCGACTACGAACAGGTGGAGATTTTTTTAGAAGGGGGATTGTATGCGTGGCGCCATAGTGTGAAAGGACGAACGAAGGATCGAGAGGAATGAACTCTGTTGCTTACCCAACAAATAGCTACTTCATAAAATTTCCCGAGAATATTAGTTTCACATTTGATGTATTTTGGAGGGATGACCAGGGAAAAATCAGAATTGAAAGTTATATTCAATACGGGATATTTATCAGACAGCACACGTTCAGGTTACAACATGTTTATGTTTGATGATATACTTCACAAAGGGCGTTGTTTATATACAGGATGCTTCATTTCTGATCAGAACGCAAAAACAGGTCAATTTTTGTTTCAAGGGGGACATCTTTTAGGGTACAAAACTTGCCTGAAATATCAACCTCCTAAGTGGGGGTTGCAATCCTTGAACATTTTGAATAGGGAAGATGGGTCGAGTGATGACTCAAAAGAAAGGTGGTATCTTTGTCTACATTGCCTTGAACGAATTTCCATTTTTAATTGAAAACTGTAAAAGATACAGGGTGGGCAACTGAAAGATAGGGAAGACTATTTCCCTGAGACTATTCAAGTTTCAGTAAAATGGAAGAGATCCATGCTGATCAATGGCAGTCAGCATCAACTAACATCCTCATCTCGAATTTCAACCCCTAGAGCAGGGGTGACCACCCTTGAAAATTTGGAAGAGGGTAGATGGGTCGAGTGATACCTCGAAAGAAAGGTATTATCTTTGTCTGCATCCCCGTGAACGAATTTTCAATTTTGATTGAAAACTGTCGAAGATACAGAGTGAGCTACTGAAAAATAGAGGAGACTATCTATCGCTCTGAGCTATTCAAGTATTACTGCAAAAAAATGGAATAGATTCATTCCAGATCAAAGACTGTCATCTATTCCAGTTTTTCGCACTAATACTCCAATAGTCTTGGGGCGATAGTCTTCTCTATTTTTCTGTGGCTCACTCTGTATCTTCTACAGTTTTCAATGCAGACAAAGATAAAACTTTCTTTCGAGTTATCACTCGACTATCTATTTCAATCAAAAATGATAGCTAGGTCTAGGTGCAATAAAAAAATTAAAGAAACTATTGTAGTAGCGATATTTTCCGAGATTTTGCTGTTGCAAATTGATTAATTACATCGCTAAAATTTATACCGTCAAAAATTTCTTGTTCAATTGCTAATATTGTTAGCCAAGACAATCTTTCTTGAATCATTGTCGATCTCAAATAATTTTTAATGATTTTTAACTTTGAAAAAGATCGCTCGCCAGAAGCTATAGATACAGGTAATGTCAAAAGAATTCTTAGTGAAATGCTTACGTTTGGAAAGGTGGAGATTAAATCGTTTTCAAATATATATTCTAAAATACTTAAGGGTCAGTATCATCAGGTAATGGAAAGAACTGTAACGCTTCAATTTCGTTAAACAGATCATTGAAGGCTATATCCGTATTATCCTGATCTGTCAGTCGCTCTTCACTAATAGAACAATGTTTTGGAAGATCGCTGTCATTTAATTTGAATATGTCGCTAAAAAATCCGAAAATATTATCCAACTCATTTAATAAGTCAAATCGGTTTTTTAGAGAGCTTATAGTTCGATCTATAATTTTTAAGAAAATATACCACCTTTTTGTGGATGACTTATATAACTGTTGCACAAGATTAAAGAAGTTTATTCTAGCACCTGCCACCTCAGAAGCGTTATTTACTGTTAAGTTCAAAGTATGAGCCGCACAAGGTACAAAAAGGGCTTTCGGATTCGCATCAAGAATGCGTTTTTGAAGCCCAACATATTTGTCCCATTATTATAACCTTGTCCCCTAATGTGTTTTAATTCTAAATTCAATTTTTTCAAATTTTCTATCACAAATGTATATATCCCTTCTCCTGTAGAGTCCAGTATTGGATTAAACGCAATAAAAGTTTCCTTAACTTCAAACTTTTTTGAAGTGGTGTTAAAGACAACATACCTCAGAACAAGACTAATTTGCTCAGTATGACTAGTGTCTGGTGTACAATCTAATATTATTGAAAAATATTTTCAACTGCAAAACATTTCTAAAATATTATTCCTTACTTTGGACGACAATAATTCAATTATTTCATTCTGTATTTGCACGCCTAAATAATGAGTCATTTTAACAGATTTTTTTTGGGAGTTATACACTCGGCTAACGTGCTGTCTCATGACTGAATCAAAAGAGGCAATCATCTCAACAGCTAACCTGTCTCGGTGGCGTATGGGATATGATGCTCGTCTCCTGCGCAGAGTTACCTGGGTTCAATCCCCACAAAGTTGCTGCGATTTTTCGGATTCTGAGAATTGCTTGAGTATCCATCTTTCGGAGGAGATGTAAAGCCGTCGGTCCTGTCTAACAGAGATGTGTTGGACATTAAAGGTCCCTTCCCACGACACGGGAGGGGTTCGGCAAAATTCCCGGGTTAGTGAGGTGACAGAATTCCCCGGCGTGTTATTGGCCGAAAGGCGGAAATAGAGCACGTTAAAGAAATAACAAACAAAATCTCAAGAGCTTTTAGAAAATTTCCATTATCATGTTCGAAAAGCAATTGAGAAGAACCTTGCCAAGAATTGTGTAGATAAATACTTAACAATCGCAAAAATTCTTTCCAACACGTCTCGCCAATATTTTTTTTTCCTTTTCTAAAATCCACAGATGATGAGCATTAACAGTCATAGATGTCTCCAACATTTTTTTTAAATTTACCCAAGTGTTTATATAACTGTTGTGTAAATTGACGTTTCGTGTCTCTTTATTAGAAAAGACAAGTGTTGCCAATCAGATACTCCATTTGTATCACAAAAAGCGTTAGGAGTTTTACATTTACAAAACAACTTACAACAAAAACAAAATATAGAATCTTTAGAAATAGAGTAAATAAGCCAAGCCCTTTCGACTTTTTCTCCATTTGCTAGATTTCTTTTAAAGTATTTGCATGAAAACTTTCTCTTATCTTTATAACTAGGAAAGCTAAAACTGATGTCTATCAAGGGCGGACCGTTTAACCAATATTCTAACCATCTCATTGGTGATTCTTTCGGGCCACAAACCGGGGTCGGACGGAATTATATCGATATTAGCCTCATTACAGCCTTCATCGAAAGTGTCACTTGCAGCAGGTATTTCGGTAGCTGACATTACCGAACTTTTTACACAAGCTGAATTACCTGAAGTGCATTGTTCAAGTGTTGTAGACGAGGATGGTGTCATCGCTTCATCGGGCTTTGCATCAGTAGAAGCTGTTTTGCTGCTACAACGGCTGCCACTTGTTGTAGGACCTGATGTTACTGTTGAAATTTCAGATGCTCCACTCACGGTTATTGATATTACGGATTTAGAATCTTGAGATTTGGACAAACATCGATAGTCTCCGTGGAATCTCGATTGTTTCGCAAGAAATGCTTTAAAGATCCAACCATTTTTCCCCTTTCTTGCTGTCTCAGTTTCTTCTCTTCACCTGAAGGTCTCTTTCTTTTATCCTGAAAAAACAAATGAATTATAAGCACCCATGGGAATTAGGAATTAACTTCTAAAGTAACCACAATAATAATCACAATGTGAGTAGAGTAGGAAATATTCTCAAAAAGTTAACTAAGTAGCCAATAGTTTTTAAACCTTTATAGGGCTGATTAATATTAATATAGATATGGCCGATTAAAGTTTTCATATTTGAGTAAAAGCAATTTGTTCGAGCCCTTTTAGCTTAAATCTTTTCAAAAATAAAGGCAAAAAAGATATTGAACTAATTTGATGTTATAGCCCTTAAAAAACCCTACAAAATGGTTTTTTAAAAAGATCAATAGCATAAAAACTAAGCGAGCTTTAGATAAAACCAGTTACTTTTTTAAACTCAAACATGACATTTCAATCAATAAAAAGATATTTGGCTAAAAAATGTCGATAGTATAAAGTAGGGAACACTTACCATAAAAAATCAAGCCGTTGAAATTTCAGTCAGCAGGTTTTCGGCACTCAATTTAAAAAAAAAATTAGTGAACAAAATATTACACAACTTTTCTTCTTCTTTTTCAGCCCTTCTCTGTCCACTCCTGAACATAGGCTTCCCCTTCTAGCTTCCATCTCTCTCTGTCCTGTGCTATATTATACCATCCTCTTCCTACTTTTTCCTTTATGTCATCCAGCCACCTTCTCTGGGGGCGCCCCACTCCCCTTTTGTATAAGTGTGGTCTCCATTGAGTTATTCGCTTAGTCCATTTTACATCCTGTTGTCTTGCTACATGTCCAACCCATCTCCACTTCAATGCAGCTATTCTCGCGATTACGTCCTCTACGCCTGTTCTCCTTCGTATTTCTTCATATCGTATGTGATCCCGCAGGCTCACTCCAAGCATAGTTCTTTCAATTGCGCGTTGTGTGGTTCTAAGTTTGTTAGCAGATCTTATTGTGAGAGTCATGGTTTCCATGCCATACGTTAACACTGGGAGAACGCACATATTAAAAACTTTTCTTTTGAGGTTAATGGGGATTTGTTTGTTTTTCAAGACAAATCCTAGTTTTCCAACAGCAGCCCAAGTCATTCTTATTCTTCTTGACAATTCTGTAGTTTGATTGTCTTTACCTATCTTTATAGTGTGTCCAAGGTATAGATATTCATTCACTTCGCTATAACATTGCCGTCGACTTCCAATATTGCGTCCTCCGTTGTCATTATTTTAGTTTTTGTCAGATTCATTTCCAATCCTACTTCTTCCGATGTTCTTTTGAGTTCTAGCATCATTTCGTGGAGTTGTTCTAGGTTATCGCTTATTAGAACTATATCATCTGCAAACCGGAGATGGTTCAGGAATTTTCTATCCACATTTATACCTTTTCTATCCCATTCCAACTTCTTAAACACGTCCTCCATTGTGAACAATTTTGGCGATATCACATCGCCTTGTCTCACGCCCCTATTTATCGGGATTTTTTTGGTTTGCATGTCATCGTCTAGTCTCACCTGAATAGTCGCTCGTTTATATATATTCTGTAGGATGTTTCTATATCTCGAATCTATTCTAGCATTATCGAGGGCTTGAAATACTGCCCACAGTTCTATAGAATCGAAGGCTTTGTTATAGTCTACAAAGGCTTGGTGTATTGGCACTTTGTATTCGTGACATTTTTCAATAAGTGTACGAAGAGTTTGTATGTGTTCTGTTGTGCTATATCCTCTGCGAAACCCTGCTTGTTCTGCCGGTTGATAGCTGTCAAATTTGTTTGTCAATCTGTTATTTTGTGTTGTGTAATTTTTTGCTCTTAATAGGTTATTAAGAGCAAAAAATTACACAACACAGCACCTTTATATGTGAAAACTAATAGGATTACTTGTTTTTATTCACTTGTTGCACGGTCCAGTGAACTAACTGATTCAAAAACGCCTGTGGCGATTCATCGCTTTTATAGCGCTCCAGGCGTTATTCATGTCTGAACAGGAAAAATCAAGAATCTGTCGCCTGACATGTTCTCGCAACATAGGAATTTGCAGTAACTGGATGATATACTAATAAAATTTCGTGTGTATTTATACCTAATCCTATTTAATTTCTCGACTTTATTTGAATATTTTTTTTGGACCCTGGGTTTTGGCGCCCCTAAAGGATGGCGCCCGTGTGCATTGCACACTTTGCACATGTGGTTACGGGGGCCCTGCACCTCCTTACCGTGAAAAGCTTTTACCACATTGTTTACATTTTGTGGAATCGACCGTCGTTTCATCAAAAAACAAATTACACTCGACGCATTTTGTTCAAATTCAATGGATTTCGTAACACAACACATTTTTCGAACTATTTGCCATTGTAAAAGTGGCCACAAGTCAGTTATTTACGGAAAAGTTATGACGATAAAAGAAGAAAAAAACAAAAAAATGCGCGCGGCTTGTGTGTCGGCACTGGTAGCGGTCGGCCGATCGAAACGACTTGTTATAACGTGTCTCAATTAGGCTCCACCCCTATCCGATATTGTCCGAAACTTTTACTTCGGATTCGGTTACGGTCACGGAGCTCCCAAACATACCTACTTTCAATGAAGTACAAATGCTCGCACTCACTGGTTCCATTTTCATTTTTAAATCATGTTTTATGTATTATATTAAAAATTTTAAATTATCTGGCGCATGAACAAAGGAAATATCCCTAACTGGAGTACACCTAAAAGCATTCAACTTCCCCCGTATTACCACAGAGCAGGTGGTTGAAACCGCTGAACAAATTTGCAGATTGTTTAATTTCAACCTACACATTTCGAGATTATTTTAATCTCACCCCCGCCCGTAGCCAACATCCCCGGAACGTGCATGTACACCGCACAACTCTCCCAGTCAGAAGTTAGAAAAGGGAGATAATCTTTCAGTACCATCTTTACCGAACTTGTTTGAATCTCATGTGAACTAATTTGCCAGAAGTTTGGGGTTTGTATCGCAAGTCTCACCTTCCCGTATTACCAGTTCGGGGAAAGGAGGGGTTGATATGAAATATTCATCTAATTTGCGAATTCCGCCGGAAGCTCGTTCGTTCCATCGATTCGAAACGACATCGTTAAAGTTTTGCGAGTTACGTTTACTAGTGTGTGTTCGTTGGTTCACTTGATGTTAATGATGTTAAGAAGAGAACTCGTTAATACATTGAAAATTCCAATGTTTTATTTGTTCTCAACTCCCATTGAATTAAGTTTCAGAAAGCACCATCTTTCGGAAGAATTTCTATAAAAAAAAAATTTTTATTTTTCATTTCATCAAAAGGAGATCGCACACGATACAAATTCGAGGCAAAAAGGATGAAAAGGTTGTTCGTTGTTTTATGTTCTGAAAATACATACAGGGTGTTACATAATACAACTTGAGGGGTGCAACCTATTTTTTACTTACTCCATCATTACACGTCTTAAATTTTAACTAGCATCTACAAGGTGTTTTCTTTTTCAGACCCATGTCTTCTTTTGCCCTTTCAAACTTTTTTGCAGTACGTCACTGATCAGCGTACAATCAATTTTCGTCATCTTCGTTCAATTTAGAAATTTTTTTGACACTTGTAATTTTTATGTATCTCCAACCGTTCTCGACGAAATAATCATCAAACGAAGGTATGCATTCGCTGAATTGAAAGCACTTCTAATTAAAAAAAATGACTAGTAGGCTTTGATTTTTTTCATTTATTTATTTATTTTGACTGTTACTAATGTTGAACCAGTGTCTGCTTGAATTGTTTATTAAATTAACGATCATTTTTAAGACTTTTGAAGTTATTGCTGTAAGAAAAAATGGCTAATTTTACTAACGTCGAATTGGCTGATATCCATTACATGTACGGTCTGGCTGACGAAAACACAATAGAAGCTAGGCGATTATATCAGGTGCGCTTTCGAGTTACACCAGACATGCGAACATTTTCAAATATCAACAGCAGTTTGAGGGAAACTGGTACTTTTACTGCAAATAATCATTTAAAAGGTGCAACTCAAACTATGAGAACTCCAGATATTGAGGAAGCAGTTTTGAATTGTATTGATTTGAATCCTCATGTGAGTACAAGAAAAATGGAAAATCAGTTTAATATTTCACATGTTCTAGTTTGGAGACTAAACGGTCCCGCTTATCAGCAATTTCTTGGGGAGGAGTTACCTTTATTGCACGAGGATGTGCCACTTTTGGTGAGAAACATAATGTGGTTCATGCATGACGGGCCACCAGCACATTTTAGTGCAGAAGCTAGGGAATTCTCGAATAATCCATTGAACAACCGATGGATAGGTCGTGGTGGGCCAGAATTATGGCCTCCTAGGACCCCAGACTTAAATAGTTCAGACTTTTTCTTTTGGGGATATCTCAAAAGTTTAGTTTATACCACTCCAGTGAACACTGGAGTGCGTTTCCTGCAATTTATTTAGCTTTTAATTGTTTTTTTAGTTTGATATTGAATAAGTATAAGTTGAGTCTTAGATGACGAGCTATCAAAATAAAAGCAAATTTTGGGCATACCTATCAAGTATTTCTATTATTTTTTTTTATTTAGCGAATAACATAATTCAAATACTTGAAATGCAATGATTTTTCACTCGGAAAAGGTTGGATATACGAAAAAATTACAAGTGTCAAAAAAGTTTCTAATTTCATCAAAGATGACGAAAACTGATTGTACGCTGATCAGTGGCGTACCGCAAAAAAGTTTGAAAGGACGAAAGGAGACATGGCCTCGGAAGAGAAAACACCTTGTGAATTTCAGTTAAAATCTAGGACGTGTAATGATGGAGGCTGTAATAAATAGCTTGCATTCCAAATTTGGGCTGAATTTCTCTAAAACTGCAGGAGTTTTGAAGAAAAAACCAATTTTTTCCGGAGATTTCAACATCCTGTAGTTCCATTACGAAGCTTTGCTTTTTCTTAAAATTGTACGTAGATTTACCCCTCAAGTTATATATATATATATATATATATATATATATATATATATATATATATATATATATATATTCCCTAAATCTTAGTTCACTGGTTTCCGAAATATTTGAGATTTTTCGAAATTTGATGACTTTTTGACAGATTTAATTGTTTTTGTTATAAACTCGATTTTTGAGGAACAAAAAAAATTGTAGCTCGTAGATCTTTTGCACCACAGACACAATTTTTGCTTGGGTGGATAGAAGAAGGATCAAGAAATTTTTTAAGCAATCTACACATGTCAAATGTTTATTGCGTTGTTTTGTATAATTTTTTCAAGTTGGCCTTTTTCAAACAGCAATATCTCAATTTTTTCACATTGCTCGCGCTAATTTTTATATCGCCATCAGATGAAGCTTTAAATTTCATATGGAATTGTATAAGCATGTACTCTACCTATCTCTTATAGTTTCGAAATAATTTGGGAATACGAAATAATTTGGGAATATATTGAATTTTGATGAATTTTTGATTTTGCAAGAACTAACAGAGAATGCTTTGAAATATTTGCTGAACGGGCCTAAAATTATTGTATTTGTCACTTCGTTCATTCGAATTTGATATTTCAACAAGAATTGTCGTTATTTCAGATTGAAAATATCCAAAAAATACAACACATTTGGAATAAAACCACTGGTTATTCAAACGAAAATATATTTAATCTTTTTTCAATTCATTTTAGAATGTCAAAAAGTAGTGGGTAGACATTGCAGGCAATTCAATAACCAATTTCCAAATTTACCGTCTATGAGTAAAATAAAATTTCGAAGCATTAGAAGCAATTTTCTACAATTCGGATGAATAGAAATTGTAGGAACTAAGCGAAAACCAATCATCGAAGATAATTACATTAATACGAATAAATGTTAGGAAACATCATAGGAGAAAACTAATTCACTACCTGAATAAATTTTCAAAGTTGGCCCCCTTTTGCTCGATACACTTGACAGCTCGTATACAAACATGATGAGTTGCCCTCCTAGTGTCCTCAGGATCAATATTACGACAAGCATTATGAATGCGCTCTAGTAACTCTTCTTTACTTCTTACAGGAATAAGATACACTTCACTCTTGCTTTTGCCTCATAAATAAAAATCAAAGGGTGTCAGGTCCGGAGAACGCGGAGGCTATAAATTTGGTCCTTGATTACCCCACTAGCTATCCTCAAACATTTCTGTTAGCTGCCGATCTACAGCTCGTGTTTTATGTGCTGGTGCACTATCCATTTGGTAATAGCCATCCCTCAGAATGTTAAGGGTTAATCCATCTGAAAATTTTGCTAATGTTCCTCTCAAAATTTCCAGGTATCATTAAAATTGCAAAAACGTTGAATTTATTTTGGAAATCAATAACCGCAATGAAATGTGGATCTTCTGTGGCCCTAAAATGTCGATTTCTCCTGTTGGTTATTCCACTTTCATTGAACTTCATCAGACCATATAATTTTTTGCAGAATTGTCTCATTTTCTTGAAGCCGAATTAATAAATTTTCACAGAAATTTAGCCGCTTGGGAAGGTCGTTTGGTTTCAATTTTTGTAGTCTGATAAAAGAATACGGGTGCATTTTATGTTTCTTAAGGATCCTTTGAAAGGAAGTATAACTCAATCCAATATCCATTGATGCTGACTTAATGGACGCATGTGGATTGGCACGAAAATACGCTAGCGTATTAATTTGATTGTCGTGGTCCTCGAGAATTGGTTTTCTTCTAGTTTCTATGTATTTTGTTCCTCCAAATTGCAGAAAATTGCTTCTAATCCTTCGAAATTTTGTTTTACTCATAGGCGCCAAATTTGGAAATTGGTTATTGAATTGCCTGCAAGTTCTATTCACCACTTTTTGACATTCGCCATGAATTAAAAAGAGATCAAACATATCCTCGTTTGAATAATCAGCCATTTTATTATCAATCTGGTGTTTTTCAAAAATTTTCACTTCAAATTACCAATAATTCTTGTTGAAATATCAAATTCGAATGAACGAAGTGACAAGTACATTAATTTTAGGCACCTGTCAGGTGAGCGTAGCCAGTTTAGCTACTTGATTCAAATATTTCAAAGCATTCTCTGTTAGTTCTTGCAAAATCATCAAAATTCAATATATTCCCAAAATATTTCGGAACTATAAGAGATGGGTATAGTACATGCTGATACAATTCCATCTGAAGTTTGACGCTTCATCTGATGGCAATATAAAAATTGGCACGTGTCATTTAAAAAAATTGAGTTATTAATGTTTGAAAAAGGCCAAATTGAAAAAATCATACAAAACAACGCAATGAACATTTGACATGTGTAGACTGCTTAAAAAATTTCTTGATCCTTCTTCTATCCACCCAAGCAAAAATTGTGTCTGTAGTGCAAAAGATCTATGAGCTACAATTTTTTTAATTGGTCCTCAAAAATCGTGTTTATAACAAAAATAATTAAATCTATCAAATGTTTTGACAGATAAGTGCCAACAACTTGGGTATTTTATGCCTTGCTCAAATGTCGGTTCTAGATGAATTATAAAATAGGTAGACTGCCATTTGAAATAACAAAGTGATGACCCACTACCGGTATAACCGAAAATGGTATCACTTCGAAAATATTTCACTTCAATTGGAAATCGCCAATTATGGCCGCGTATAAAATTTCAGCTTGATATTGTAATTAGAACTCAAAAAGTTTTTAACACGGACGGTCCCGGTGGATATCCCTGTATATATATATATACAGGGTGTTTCCGAATAAGATGTCATAAATGAAGGATGAATGATTTGAGCAAGAAAGTTCGAAGAACCAATGGTCAAAAAATGCATCGTTGCCGAGATACAGGGTGTTAAAGTTGAGGAAATTTTTCGATTTTCTCTCGATAAAACCTAGACTTCTCAAGATTTCGGGCTCAAATTTTCCACATAAACTATTAAACACAATCTGAATCACCAGATGAGGCCAAATTTTGAAACAGTATACAGGGTGATACTTTTTCATGGGCCTTGTTCCATTTTTACCCTCGGAACTTTTTTTTGGTACGCCACTGGCACTAACAAAAAATAAAATCGAATAGATCATTCAATTTGAAATTTTTTTTGACACTTGCATTTTGATCGTAACTATCACCGTTTCTGAGATATTAATTATTGAAAATAATCCAATAGTTATCCCATATCGAAGCCATGGAGATATTATCTTAATAACTGATGCAATTTTTCAGGAATTGAGCTAAAATTTACATCAGATATCTCCTTATTGTATGTTTATAACAAAATGAGGCAGAAATTCCTGACAGTATACAGGGTGCTATTTTTTCACGTGCATTTTCCTCTTTTTGCCCCCTGAACTTTTTTGTGGTGCGCTACTGGTATATTCTGAAAACAGAATCAAACAGATTATTCAAAGTGAAAACTTTTCTGTTGAGTTTTTGTTATTGAAATCATTCGCGATTATTTATGTTGTTTATTCATTTACTTCCGATTTATACACTCAATAAAACACATTTTTGAATGCGAATTCAATGATCAGGGAAATGATATCACCCTTTATACTTTCTCATAAATCCTACCAATCTAGTGGTGCAGATCTTAAAATGTGAACTTCATTTGAAATTCGAGCTCAAGGTCTTCACAAATTGCCGAAATAACATGAAAAATATCTTCAAGCGTTCAATACGGAAGGGACTATACGATTACTTTTCTTGATTAATAGCACGAAAATGGTGGCAGATACGAAAAAATACAAGGAACAGAAAAGTTTTCACTTTGAATAATCTGTTTGATTCTGTTTTCAGAATATACCAGTAGCGCACCACAAAAAAGTTCAGGGATCAAAAAGAGGAAAATGCACGTGAAAAAATAACACCCTGTATACTGTCAGGAATTTCTGCCTCATTTTGTTATAAACATACAATAAGGAGATATCTGATGTAAATTTCAGCTCAATTCCTGAAAAATTGCATCAGTTATTAAGATAATATCTCCATGGCTTCGATATGGGAAAACTATAGGATTATTTTCAATAATTAATATCTCAGAAACGGTGATTGTAACGATCAAAATGCAAGTGTCAAAAAAAATTTCAAAATGAATGATCTATTCGATTTTAGTTTTGTTAGTGCCAGTGGCGTACCAAAAAAAGTTCCGAGGGTAAAAATGGAACATGGCCCATGAAAAAGTATCACCCTGTATACTGTTTCAAAATTTGGCGTCACCTGGTGATTCAGATTGTGTTGAATAGTTTATGTGGAAAATTTGAGCCTTAAATCTTGAGAAGTCTAGGTTTTATCGAGAGAAAATCGAAAAATTTTCTCAACTTTAACACCCTGTATCTCGGCAACGAAGCATTTTTTGACCATTGGTTCTTCGAACTTTCTTAATCAAATCATTCAGGATTCGCATCCTTCATTTATGACATCTTATTCGAAACACCCTGTATATATATATATATATATATATATATATATATATATATATATATATATATATATATATATATATATATATATATATATATATATATATATATATATATATATATATATATATATATATATATATATATATATTTATATTGATAGATATGGGTTATGGGTTAATTGTCAATGAACTACTAAGCACTACTCACGTCATTCATAAATCTCCACAAAAGTAAAATACCAAAATTTCAGAATCCTTAACAAGGTATTAAGTACTCCGAAAATAACCCTCAAGTACAAACTGCTCGAAAGTACAATATAGTCCTCTCGAACATTATTTCACTAAATCCCATTCACAAATATTTTGTTGAATAATTCCAACGACGGAGTTACAAAGGTAAATCTACCCATTCAGGTTCTATGGTTATAGATCATCGATCCAGACGACGGCTTTTGTAAAGGGAAACGGTGCTTTTCTATTTTCTGTGTCGCGACCAAAGAGCGAATTCAGAACCATAGATTAAAAGATTAGAATGAAGGACTTACTTCCTTACTAACAACCATTCATAGAGGAAGTTTATGAAGCGGAATAATATTTTATATGAGGCCGTAGAAAATGTTTTGTTGATTTACACTGGCGACGATGCTATTGTTGATAGGGCAGGCGCAGATTTATGCCCCCTTGTGCGATATCAGTGGCGGACGAAAAGTTGAAATTATTTTTGACAAATGAACTTATTTGGGTTCATTAAATTGCTTTTCTGGGTCATAAATTAACTACAACATCGTAAGTTTGATACCAAGAAAAACTTCTATTGATTTCAAGGTACGCATACAGGGTGTCCAGCCAGGAGTTTCCAGTTTCAGGAATAGTTTGCTTTAGCTTTATACAAATTCATCTACGCTGGTTTCGGAGGTGAACTTACGAACTGAATATTATCAACATTCTAACGCTTCCGTTTCTACCGGCTTTAGGTAAATAGCTCCCAACTCTTTCTATTATTGGCAAAACCACATTTTAGGTATATTTCGTACAGGGCTCCAGTGAGGGCTACAGGCGCTTGTGTGCAAAAAATGATTTTGGCGTCCCTTAAGGCATTTTGGATCATGTTTTTTTATTTTTTTTGAAGGTAGGAGGTAGGTAGGTAGATGCTTGAAGTAAAGCAAAGAACTGAAATTTAGAAGTCATTTATTTGTAGACTAAAATATCAAAATGAAACAAACAGAACAAAATCATAACAAAATAAATTCTTGTTCACACCCATTTCAAAACATTTACTTAAGTAATGGGATACAGACACGTTGACTCGTTGTTTATAAATACTAGAAAATTGGCTAAAACTAAAAATCACATTTTTAGGAACATATATATATATATATATATATATATATATATATATATATATATATATATATATATATATATATATATATATATATATATATATATATATATATATATATATATATATATATATTAGTTAATTTAATATACAGTGTTGGCTACATTTCCTTTTTGATTCCATCTTTCCAGGGTCCATGTGAGGGCTACTGGCGCTTGTGTGCTTGTGTGCAAAAGAGTACTACTTTCTACTTATACTTAGATATTTTAAAAAATATTCAGATATTTCTAACAACAAATACCTAGGGAACTTCGTTTTAAAATCAAAAATGATAGCTAGGTCTAAGTGCAATAGAAAAATAAAGGATAACTATTGTAGCAGCGATATTTTCCGAGATTTTACTGTTGCAAATTCATTAATTACATCGCTAAAATTTATACCGTCGAAAGTTCCTTGTTCAATTGCCAATATTGTTAGCCAAGACAATCTTTCTTGAATCATTGTCCATCCTGAATAATTTTTAACTTTGAAATTGAAAAAGATCGCTCGCCAGAAGCTACAGATACAGGCAATCTCAAAAGAATTCTTAGTGAAATGCTTACGTTTGGAAAGGTGGAGGTTAAATCGTTTTCAAATATATATTGTAAAATACTTAAGGGGTCAGCATCATCAGGTAATGAAAACAACTTTAACGCTTTAATTTCGTTAAACAGATCATTTTAGTCTATATCCTTATTAACCTGATCTGTCTGCCGCTCTTCAAGAATAGAACAATGTTTTAAAAGATCGCTGTCATTTAATTCGAATATGTCGCTAAAAAATCCGAAAATATTATCATACTCATTTAATAAGTAAAATCGGTTTTTTAGAGAGCTTATAGTTTGATCTATAATTTTTGAGAAAAAATAATTTTAAAGGCGGTTTTTGAATCATAAGGGGTCTCATTCGGTGTTCATAGTCAAACAGTTTTGGTTTAAATTTCCTCCTAACCGTTGGTAATGGTGGAAAGTCTTCTTCAATTTCGAGAGAGAATGCTACTCCTTTCGCTTGCACAAGAATTTCTTGAAATGATTGGTCAGATCTATATTGCTGGAAGTGATCAACTAAATTTTTTAGGTAGGTTTGGCATACTTCAATATTAATTGTAGCACTTTGCATTCGTTTGTTGACAATATTTATATGAAATAAAACGTCATGCCAAATAATAAATCCACAAATAAATTGAAAATTTTGTACAGACGTTAAGAGGGAACTCGCTTTAAGTCTTGCATCAATGTGAAGGTAATTATCTTCAGCCACTTCTAGAAGACTTTCGCAAACCTTAATTTAATAAACTTTTAGGGGCTTTATTGCATCAATGCAGCTGGACCATCTTGTCTCACTTAGAGGCTTTAAACTTATCCCGGGGACATTTTTTCTCAAAACATACCACCTTTTTGTGGATGACGAAAAAAATTAAATAACTCTTGCACAAGATTAAAAAAGTGTATTGTAGCTTGACACCTTAGAAGCATCATTTACTGTTAAGTTCAAAGTATCAGCCGACAAGGTACAAAAAGGGCTTTCGGATTCGCATCAAGAATGCGTTTTTGAAGCCCAACATGTTTTCCCTTCATATTTATCCCATTATCATAGCCTTTTCCCCTAATGTGTTTAAATTCTAAATTAAATTTTTCCAAATTTTCTATCACAAATGTATATTCCTTCTTCTGTAGAGTCCAGTATTGGATTAAATGCAATAAAACTTTAGTTAACTTCAACCTCAGTATGACTAGTGTCTGGTGTACAATTTAATATTATTGAAAAAATATTTTGAACTGCCAACCATTTCTAAAATATTATTTCTTACTTTGGACGACAATAATTCAATTATTTCATTCTGTATTTGCACGCCTAAATAATGAGTCATTTTAACAGATTTTTTTGGGAGTTATACACTCTGATAACGTGCTGTCTCATCACTGAAACAAAAGAAGCAATCATCTCAACAGCTTTAGAAAATTTCCATTATCATGTTCGAAAAGCAATTCAGAAGAACCTTGAAAAGCATTGTGTAGATAAGTACTTAACAATCGCAATAATTCTTCCCAACACGTCTCGCCAATATTTTTTTTCCCAAGTGTTTATATAACTGTTGTGTGAAATATACGTTTCGTGTCTCTTAATTAGCAAAGACAAGTGTTGCCAATCAGATACTCCATTTGTATCACAAAAAGCGTTAGGAGTTTTACATTTACAAAACAACTTACAACAAGAACAAAATACAGAATCTTTAGAAATAGAGTAAATAAGCCAAGCCCTTTCGACTTTTTCTCCATTTGCTAAATTTTTTCAATGTATTTGTATCTTTATTACTAGGAAAGCTAAAACTGATGTCTATGAAGGGCGGACCACGTTTAACCAATATTCTAGCCATCTCATTGGTGATTCTTTCAGGCCACAAACCGGGGTCGGACGGAATTATATCGATACTTGCCTCATTACAGCCTTCATCGAAAGTGTCACTTGAAGCAGGTATTTCGGCAGCTGACAGCACTGAACTTTTTACACAAGCTGAATGACCTGAAGTGGACTGTTCAAGTGTTGTAGACGAGGATGGTGTCATCGCTTCATCGGGCTCTGCATCAGTAGAAGCTGGAAACAACAATTCCATATTAAGTTGTGGAGAGGTATAAATGTCTAGCTGGGCTATTAAGGGTGGTTTCACTTAGGTTTTTACAAAGTTGACTGATTTCCAAACAACTTTATTATCCATTCACAAGGAAATGATAAAGGACAGTGTTAATTTTGAAATGATAGCCCTTAAAAAATTCACAATCAAAGGGGGAGTTAACTTCCTCCCCCTTCACCCATCTCTAACCGCCACTCTCTCTTGCGCAAAGTCTGGTTTCGCCCATGTCTGTTTATGAAAATAAATAGTATGGTATCAAATAATAAATTTCAAACTCTAATTCTTTTTTTTTTCAAACAAGATTTAAATCGAAAGTAAAAATATTCTCCAAACGAATCAAAACAAAGAAAACCATACTATTCGAAATTCCAAATAATACAATTAATGTTTCTGGAAATTAATATAATTGCCAGACGATATTTTACAACAAAATTAATTTGTCTACTAATACCGGAATAAATTGGTTCGTTCTTTTCAAAGGTTCCAAATAGAATTACCCTTACAACAATTTGTTACTCTGTTTGTTATATTAATTTGATTTCACGAGTATCATTCCCGAAATAAATCAATTGTAGGGTACACATTTAACGAAATATTAAATTAACAAGCGAAATTCGATTCGATACGGTTTGAATGCGTGGACTGAAAATATACAAACCGGGAACAGCTACGATTCTTCGTGAGAGCTTCTACTTTTAACACCACAATGTTTACAGGATGAGGTGGATAGTTTTATCGACTTTTTCTCCGATTTTCTTCCTTGTAATATAAACTTGAACAATAATCAGGATACCCTAGCTTCTTCAGACGAATGATTATGCAGAAAAATATAAATGAGAATATAACTATAAATGTTCTTGAGTAATTAAAAGCTTATTGGTTGATTCTTCTTAAGTGGTTATTTATGACAGGTATATCCAATAAAATTAAGGAATAGATTGCTCCCCGAAAAGATTCAATAGAGGTGAAGGGCTTAAATCGACTTGTTCATTGATGAGTCTACCTGAGTGTTTGTATTTATTTATTTCTAAAGTTTCCCAAAGATCTACCTTCCAATATTTATTATCTGTATGCAAAATTTCAAACTGTGGGTCGAAAGAATGATTATTTTCTAAGAGATGATTCGCTTAATTTGAATCTGATTTTTATTTGAAAAACTGCGTTTATGTTCCGATATTCTAATATTAAAATTTCTATGTGTTCTACCAATGTAGAAATTATCACAGTCATTGCAATTCAATCTATAAACACCTGATTTATTGTTTTTACCTGGTTTGGTTTTATTATTTTTTATATATTTGCCTAAATTATTATTAGTTTGGAAAGCTATGTTGAAATTATTGCTACTTAAGAATGATTTCAGTTTCTCACTTGTAATGCCAACGTAGGTTAAGGTGTTGAATTTTGTTTCAATTTATCGACAGGGTAAACTTCATTCAATGCGATTCTACTTTGTTTTTATTTAAAATATTATTTATTAGTTTGGGATTGTAACCATTATTTTTGACTATTTGTTTAATCAAATTTAGTTCTTTGTTGAAATTTTCTGGTGATAGCGGGATGTTAATCAATCTATGAATAAAACTATTGAATGCTGACATTTTATGTTGATATGGATGACACGACGAGTTATGTATTATAATATCTGTATGTGACGGCTTATGGAAAATTGCGAAAACATGTTTTCCATTTTCATTCGAAATTGTTAGGTCTAAGAAATTTATCGAATTTTTGCTTTCTATTTCGGTTGTGAATGCAATTTTTGGATGTAATGAATTTATATGATTTTCGAAAATTTTCAACTCTCTATCTGTTCCTGTGAAGCAAATAATGATATCGTCTGTGATAATACTGTGATAATTTCTACATTGGTAGAACACATAGAAATTTTAATATCGGAACATAAACGCAGTTTTTCAAATAAAAAATCAGATTCAAATTACGCGAATCATCTCTTAGAAAATAATCATTCTTTCGACCCACAGTTTGAAATTTTGCATACAGATAATAAATATTGGAAGGTAGATCTTTGGGAAACTTTAGAAATCAATATATACAAACACTCAGGTAGACTCATCAATGAACAAGTCGATTTAAGCCCTTCACCTCTATTGAATCTTTTCGGGGAGCAATCTATTCCTTAATTTTATTGGATATACCTGTCATAAATAACCACTTAAGAAGAAGTAACCAATAAGCTTTTAATTACTCAAGAACATTTATAGTTATATTCTCATTTACATTTTTCTGCATAATTATTCGTCTGAAGAAGCTACGGTGTAGTGAAACGCGTTACGAATCGCAATTATTAAGTAAAATTCCTTAAAACACAGTACTTGTTTTTTATTATTGATAATGGAATTTTACCAAGTAAAAGCCTCCCAAATTAAAAAAAAAAAATAAATAATCAGGATATTAAAATACACATCCGTATTCTTTCCTTGTCCATATAAAAAACATCTACCTCAAGCATGGATGGGATGAATAGGAGAGCTTTGGGAGCAGTGAGAGCAAACATTTTGAAAGCGGAAGATACAACAAGGTTTGTTTCAGAAGTATCAACATTATCTGCTCTGCTGAAGATCTTGTCATACATACAGAATGTTACAGAATAGTATGTCATAGCATGAGGGGTAAATCTACGTGCAATTTTAAGAAAAAAAAGTTCATATAAAGATAAGTCCGCAAAAGCTTCGTTACGGAGCTACAGGGTGTTGAAATTTCGGGAAAAAAATGGTTTCAAAACTTCTTCAGCTTTTGAGATGTTCAGCCCGAATTTGGCATGCAAGCTATTTTAACAGCCTCCATCAATAGACGTTCTAAATTTCAACTGGAATCTACAAGGTGTTTTCTTTTCCGGAGCCATGTCTTCTTTTGCCCTTTCAAATTTTTTTAAAGTACGCCAATAATCAGCGTACAATCAATTTTCGTCATCTTCCTTCAATTTAGAAAGTTTTTTGACACTTGTAATTTTTTCGTATTTCCGACCGTTCTCGAGTTTAGGAATGCTTTGGATTAGGTTTTCGACCTCCTTTGGTGTGATATTCTGTCACTCTTCTATGGCAGCTTTTTCATATCTCCGACCGTTCTCGTGAAATAAATTACACAGTTCTACAAAAAAAAATTTTTTATTGTTGCCCTGGATATCATCGCAAATTTTTATGTTTTCAAGTGCCCAGATTACGAATATATTCATGAAAGTTCTCAATGTGCTCGTATTATCATGATTTTTGCATTTCTTATATTTTGATCAATTATAAGCTTGTTAGAAATTAAATTTAATTTTCCAGTCATGATTAGGCTTCTGCGCAACTTTTTCGCGCATACAAACATCACCTGATCCCCACTCTCAGACCCCTTGCTCCACAGAACAGCTGAGATCTCAGTTATTTAACAATATTGAAGTACATATACACGTAAATCTGGATAAAGTGTGATGGATTAATATTTTGTTTCAATTACTGAATGTCCATTCTTATATATTTGTGATCTAGTCTAAAATATGAGTTCGTCACGAAGAAAGTGTAAATATTTTAGTGATTTATTTTGTTATATTTGCGGTGTTTATATACCAAAAAAACAAAAAAGAAATATCACAGACTTTGTCAAGGAGACTTATGTTGAATATTTTGGTTTCAAAATGGACAAATTAGGTAAACCATGGGTTCCTAATAAAGTTTGTAAGTCCTGTGTTGAGGCTTTACGGTTGCGGAAAAAAGGTGAACGTACTGGATTAGACTTTGGTAGTCCTATGATCTGGATGGAGCCTACGAATCATTTAGATGATTGTTACTTTTGCGTAGTAGATGTTAAAGGTTTAAATCGAAATCAAACCAGGAGATACCCAGACTTACAGTCTACGAAATGTCCGGTTCTACACAGTGAAAATCTCCCTCGGCCCATATACATTTCAAAAGTAATTCGCATGCCCTCAGAAACATGGTGTTACCAAATTCACAGAAATCGGGACCATCTACTAGTGGAAGTGAATGGGAAGGTGAAACATCTACGCCAAAGTTATTTTCTCAAAATGAACTCAGTGATTTAATACGTGATCTCAATTTATCGAAACAAGGATCAGAACTGTTAGCCTCAAGATTGAAAGAAAAAAATTTATTGGCACCAACAGTAACAATTACAACATACAGAACGCGAGAAAAAGAGTTATTACAATTTTTTAGTGAAAATAAAGGATTAGTGTATTGTAATGATATCGCGAAGCTGCTTATAGACATGGGTTTAAAAGAGTACAAATCTACTGAATGGCGCCTTTTTATTGATAGTTGCAAAAGAAGTTTGAATGCGTCTTATTGCACAATGGAAATAAATTTGCATCAATTCCAATTGCCCATTCAACGAAACTCAAAGAAGAATATGAAAATGTAAAATTAGTTTCAGAGAAAATTAAATACTCTGAGCATCAATGGCCGATCTGTGTGGATTTAAAAATGGTTAGTTTTTTACTTGGCCAACAAAGTGGATATACAAAATACCCTTGCTTTATTTGTATGTGGGATAGTAGAGCAAAGCAACTTCATTGGGAACAAGATGTTTGGCCTGTAAGGAATTCTTTAACTGTCGGTAAAGCTAACGTAATAAGGGAGCCGCTGGTGAGCAGAGACAAAATCATACTTCCACCATTACATATTAAGTTAGGTATGATTAAGCAATTTGTAAAAGCGTTGAACAAAGACGGAAATTGTTTTAATTACATTTGCAGAAAATTTCCGAAGCTTAGTATGGAAAAATTGAAAGGTGGAATATTTGATGGTCCTCAAATACGGCAATTGATGAAAGACTCAGATTTTATCAAAGTTATGACTGTTCCGGAAAGTTAAGCTTGGAAAAGTTTTGTGTTGGTTGTCGAAAATTTCCTAGGTAACCATAAAGCAGCAAATTATGAAGAAATTGTGCAAAATATGCTGACAAACTTTCAGACTTTCTCTCCGCAATCATCTAGATAAATTTCCGGATAATTTAGGAAATTATAGTGAGGAACAGGGAGAGCGGTTTCATCAAGATCTAAAAGTGATGGAAGAAAGGTATCAAGGTCGATGGGATTGTCACATGATGGCAGATTACTACTGGTCTTTGAAAAGAGATTGTCCCCTGAAAAATTATAGAAGAAAAGCTCATAAAAGGCGTTTTATGGAAATATGAAATATATTTTCGATATGTTCCTCTTTATTTACTTCGATGAATCCGAATTTCTCAAAACATAACTGACATTATAAATATATCTGTTATTTTGTTTCTTGTTTTACGATTTTTGTTATGTAAAATGAAAATAAAGATTTAAAAAGAAATCAGAGCAAATCCTACAAAATCATTGATAGTTTCACGAATTGTGTGCATAAACAGACCCAAAATCATTTTCATATCTAGGGCAACAAAACCATTGTAGACCAGTGTTATCAAACGATTTTATGCATTCGCTGAATTGAAAGCACTTCTAATCAAAAAAATTACTAGTAGGCTCTGATTTCTTTCATTTATTTATTTATTTATTTATTTATTTATTTTGACAGTTGCTGAATTTGAATCAGTGGAGTGAAAAAATGACTAATTTTACTAACGCCGAATTGGCTAATATCTATTACTTGTTCGGTCTGGCTGACGGAAACACAACAGAAGCTAGGAGATTATATCAGGTGCGCTTTCCGAATCGAGTAATACCAGACAGGCGAACATTTTCAAATATACACAGGAGGTTGAGGAAAACTACTACTTTTACTGCAAATAATCATTTCAAAGGTGCAAATCAAACTATGAGAACTCCAGATATTGAGGAATCAGTTTTGAATTTTATTGACTTGAATCCTCATGTGAGTACAAGAAAAATTGGAAATCCGTAGAATATTCCACATGTTCTAGTTTGGAGGATCCACAACGACTTTTTATTGTACCCGTTTCATATTTAACGCGTCCAAACTCTACTTCCTCGAGATTTTCCATTTGATTGAAGAATCTCGTCATCAAGAAAAATTCTCTCTAAATGTCTGAGTCGGAATAATTGGAAATTATTTGATTGGGTCATTTTTTTAGCCTATCAGACTAAACGGTCTTTCTTATCGGTAATTGCTCGAGGATGTACCACTTTTGGTGAGAAACATAATGTTGTTCATGCATGACAGGGAACCAGCACATTTCAGTGGAGAAGCTGGGGATTTCTTGAATAATACATTAAACAATCGATGATTAGGTCGGGGTTTGACAGAACCATGGCCTCCCAGGTCCCAAGACTTAAATAGTTAAGACTCTTTTTTATGGGGATATCTGAAAAGTTCAGTTTATACCACTCCAGTGAACACTGTAGAAGAATTGAGAAACCGAATAATAACCTCTTGTGACACGATAAGAAATACCCCAGGAATATTTCAAAGGGTGCGTGATAATATGTGTTGAAGGACAGAGGCCTGTATTCTTGCAGGTGGAGGACACTTCCAGCAATTTATTTAGTTTTTAATTGTTTTTTTTTAGTTTGATATTGAATAAGTATAAATTGAGTCTCAGAAGACGAGCTATCAAAATAAAATCAAATTTTGGGCATACCTATCGAGTATTTATGTTATCTTTTCTTTATTCAGCGAATAACATACATTTGAATTGTGGAGGCCGTTACTTGATGTAGATCCATGATATAAATGAGATAAAAACACAAGGTTTAACTTTAATCTACACTTTATTTGGAAAAAAATTCGACGACGTTTCGCTGACACAGCAGCTTTATCAAGAATGAAAAATAGAATGAAGAGTATGGTATTATAAACAAATCGCAGAACAAGTTGGATGAATAACAGGAAAATCCACACCGAGCCATTGTACAGTTAGTATGAAAGGTAATAAAAACTAATTAAACAAGTTAAGTAGGGGTGAGTATTTCACATCTACCTGCTAATTCAAAAGCTTGTCCGAATGTTTGTATCTATTTATTTCTAATGCTTCCAGGAGATCTAATTTTGAACTTTTTGATTTTATATGTAATATGTCAAAGTTTTTATGGAATGAATGGTTTTCTTTTATTAGGTGGTTTGAATAATTTGAATCAGATTTATTTTTATCGAAGCTACGTTTATGTTCAGATGTTCTTATGCCAAAACTCCTATAGGTCCTACCGATATAAATTTTATCACAAGAACCGCAATTGAGTTTATAGATTCCTGATTTACTTGAGTTTTCAACACGAGATTTATTATTTTTAATATGTTTACCTAAGTTATTAGAAACTTTGAAAGTTATATTAAGATTTTGTTTGACGAGAAAGGATTTAATATTTGTACTTGCAGAACCGCAGAATGTTAAACTGTTGAATATTTTATAGTCTTTATGAATAGGATATACTTCATTTATTGCTTTTGATAGAGTTTTTACGAATGATTAGGTCTATCATATCCGGAGTATATGAATTATTAATGGCTATCTGTTTGATGATGTTTAACTCTTTATTATAATCTTCTACTGATAAAGGTAGAATATATATATATATATATATATATATATATATATATATATATATATATATATATATATATATATATATATATATATATATATATATCAGATGAAGTGTATAAATATTCTTACTTTAACAAGTTGCTTTGGAAGAATATCCTCATTAAGCTCGTTTATACAATCGAAAATTTTCTTTGAATAATGAATTTTAGGAAGTTTAGGTCAATATTTTCAAAGAAATTCATTTGATTGAGAAATAAATTTTCCATATCTTTGTTATCAATATTTTTAGATGAATTTTCTGATTTATTTTCGATGCTTTTTATGAATGGGACTAGGTTTTCATCTGAAATTTCAGAATTTAAATTTTCTTCTTGTTGAATGTTGTTTTTAATAAAAAAATAAATTTAATATATATATATATATATATATATATATATATATATATATATATATATATATATATGTGTGTGCACTACAACTACAGCAACTCAAAAATCTCAACAGAAATGCAATCAGACTGGCAACCAAAGTTGGATGACAGATGACTGAAGAAGGAGAAGAAGGCCTGAGCGTCAGCCGGCCGAAAATCATCATCATCGAAAAAGGACAAAAAACTAAAGGATTTTGCACCACTATAATGCACAATTTCACAAAGCTATCGTTGTATAAATTTTTGACCAAAAACTCAACAATTACTATCGAACAACTACCACATTCACCTGATATTGCTACGGCTGATTTTTTCTTCTTCCAATTTGCGATTATACCACGAGTTGTGATCGGTTATTCTTTCATCAAAAAATGGAGATCAATCTTCAAAAAAAATTTCAATATCGGAAAGCAATATTCATTCGAGTAAAACTGTTCATCTATGTACAGCTTTATCTAAAAATACACCCACACAGATGATCTAAGACGCCACTGGCATCCATATTTTCGGAGTTACTCCCATAAGCAATGGAACAAATAATGAAACTTTATGTGATTGCTTGTCAGGATTGAAAAGAAAATATGAAACATTAAAATGCTTCGTATGTACACATAAAATCTAAGTTGGCTTGGCGTTTATGTTAAACAACCACCTCGGATTGTTGGAACTTGAAATTTCGAAGATAAACGTAACATCTAGATGAAAATTCGTGTTGTGGGTAGAGTTTATGGGTTATTTTAGGGGAACCTATTAGTTTTTGTGTTTTTTACTTCACATGGAAGAACATTGAAATCAGTTGGTAATTTGAATTGAGAAGTGTTTCATGTCATCCAAATTTACTCGTGGACGATCAAGTTGGACTTAGGGATTCAAACTGGTTGAATGTTTAATTAATACTATGACATCTTACCATTTGATGGAGTTGAATAGGCATGATGAGAGTCACTAAGAATTAAAGTAAAAAGAAATGAGACACTTTCGTCACTTTTCCACAATTTATTCAATAATCGGAACGGTTTCGACCCTACGGTCATTTTCAAGTAAATAACAATATAATACATGAGTAGGCCAGTACAAACAAGTACAGAATGAAATTTATCCTAAATATTGAGAAGTGGGGATCCATTATGCTCTAGTAGGCTGTTAAGGGTAGTAAATTGTGGGTTTTTACATAGTTTGTTAATCTCTAAACTATCCTACAAATTCATCTCTCTCCCTTTGTTACATTTATGAAGGATTTTAAGATTGTTCAATGATATCGAGTGGTTAGTTGATTTTATGTGTTCAAATGTTGGCGAATTTTTATTTGAGGAAATCATCATCTGTCAACCATCCTAGTCCACTGCTGAACATAGGTCTTCCTCAACGATCTCCATTCCTTGCGATTTTGAGCCGTATTTATCCAGTTCGTACACACTCGCTTGATATCGTCTTTCCAACGAGCTGGTGGACGTCCTCTACTTCTGTGGGCTTCATCTCTGGGACGCCACTCCAAAAGACGCTTTGTCCATCTACCGTCCGTGGTTCTTGCTGGATGACCGGCCCAGTTCCACTTTAAATTAGCAACTCTCTCGAGAGCATCCTGGACTCTAGTTCGTTGGCGTATGATATGGTTGGGAATTCTGTCCCGTAGTGTTATGCCTAACATAGCTCTCTCCATCTTACGCTGAGCAACACATATTTCATTAGCTGATTTCTTTGTTAGGGTCAGGGTTTCTGCACCGTACGTCAAAACTGGTAAAACGCATTGATTGTATACTTTACGTTTCAAACAAATCGGTATCTCTGATTTGAACAGATCTCTCACTTTTCCAAATGCAGCCCATGTCAGCTTTATTCGCCTTCCTATTTCTGTTGTTTGGTTGTCCCTGCCTATAGTTATCTCATGCCTCAGATATTTGTATGACGTTACTGGAAACTGGTTGGCTTGGTACTAAGTCGGTCATCATCTTAGTTTTCTTCAATCCGATTTTACTGGATTCCTTAGACAACTGCAAGAGCATCTCATGTGCATCATCTAATCTGTTTGCTATAATGACGATGTCGTCGGCGAAACGAAGATGACTTAATCGCTCACCATCCACATTTACTCCCCTCTGATCCCATTCCAATTGCTTGAACATATATTGCAATAGGTTTGTGAACAACTTCGGGGAAATAGTATCACCCTGTCTTACTCCACGTCCGATCCTGAATTTTTCTGTAGAATTGTGAAGGCACACTTGTGAAGTCGCATGCTCATATATATATTTAATGATGGCAGTGTATCTATGATCTATTCTACAGTCAGCCAACGCTTTAAGCATAATCGCCTGTATCACGGTATCGAAGGCTTTCTCGTAATCCACGAATATGAGAACCAGAGGCAAGTTGTATGCTATGCTCTTTTCAGTCAAAGTCTTGAGAGTTTGGAGATGATCATCAACACCAAATGTTGCCCGAAATCCGGCCTGCTCCCGAGGTTGGTAGGTGTCCAGTTTGTTTGTGAGGCGCTTTGTTATTATTTTGGTGAAGAGTTTGTATAAGTGCGATAGAAGGCTTATAGGTCTATAGTTCGAGAGATTTGTGGGGTCTCCTTTCTTGTACATAATTATTATTATAGCATTATGCCAAGACTCTGGTACTTTTGCTTCAGCTAAACATTTATTGAAAAGTTTCGTTATTTCACGAATCAGATTTTCACCGCCTATCTTCAAAGCCTCCGCAACTACTCCATCTTCCCCTGGAGCTTTGTTGTTTTTCATATCTGATAGTGCCTTTCGGACCTCATCAGCTGTTATTTCTGGGAGGTCCGCCGAACCCTGATTCATAATAACATGAGGTATGCGATTGTCTTCCTCGTTCTCGCGATTCAGGCTTCGATACAAATTGGAGTAAAAGTCTTCGACAACCTTCACTATTTCGGCTCTATTTGTTATAATTGAACCATATGGATCCATTAGTTTGTGAATGTTACGTTTTCCCAATGAAGTCGTCCGTCGTAGTACCTTCATGCTTTTATTTTGTTCTACAGTTTGAACTGCCAAGCTTTTATTGTGCTGTCGAGAGTCCTTCCTAAGTTGGCGAGATATCTCGTGGTTAAGTATTTTCAGTTCTTTCTTGTCTGCTGTGTCCTTGCTTAAAAGTTCTCTTCTGGTCTTCATCATGCGTTTCGTTGTCTCACTGGTTCTTTCCTGTATCCTGTTCAAAGTGCTACAATGTTTGTCCATAGCTTGTTTTATTGATGTTGTAATGTTGAGGAAATATGTTCCTTGAATCTAGCTTCATAAACTTCTCCCTGTTTGTCCGACGTAGACTACCTGACATTCATTGCATTTGATTTGATAAATTCCTGATTGCTTGAATTTATCGTTCTTTTGTTTGGCATTGAATTATAATCTGCTTAAGTTGGGGCCGTTTGAGAATGAACTAGTAATGTTCAATTTGGAAAATTAGTTACAAATTTTGTTAGAGAGTTCGCCGGTGTACTGAGACTAGTGTTCTTTTTTCCAGGGGTTTCTACGATGCTATATAGTAATTGAGAGGTAATACGTTGTTCTTTGCGTTTAATGATTGTATTTAGAAAATGTCGTGGTATGTTGTTATTTGAGGCAATTTTTCTGATGAAATTAAGTTCAGTTTGAAAATTTTCTGTCGAAAGGGGAACAGAGTAGGCTCTATGAATCATGGAGTTATGTGCAGCTAGTTTGTGGCTTAAAAGACTGAACGAGTCCATTGGTATCGATGTGTCTGTGAATGTTTCCTTTCTATAAATTTTATAAGTGAGTTGGTTATTTGAATTTGTAATGGTTAAGTCGAGGAAATTAATTGATCTATTATTTTCTAATTCAGACGTAAAGCTGATGAGGCAATGTATTTTATTCAGGAAATTTGAAAATTGCCGAATTTGTCTGTTTAAACCACGAAAACCAACTAAAATGTCATCTACGTATCTGTACCAGAAAGTAATGTATTTTTAGCGAAATCTGTGTTTAATTTTGCGTTTTTCTCTAAATTATTCATGAAAATGTCAGCTAGTAGAGGGCTAAGAGGTGAACGCATTGGAAGACCTGAATTTTGTTCAAAGAATTTAGATTGAAGTTGAAAGTAACTTTGAGATGGAAATATTTGAAAAAGATTGCTAAATTCATTAGTGATATATGGCGGTTTGTTAGATGGAATGTTCGGGTACATATTTTTGACATCGAAAGAGACCAACTTAATATCTTGGGAGATAGTGAGATTTGAAGGTTTATGTATGAGATCTACAGAATTAGAGATAGTGTATTGTGCTTGAAAATTCTAGAGATCTAGAAATTTTTGATTTAAGAATGCTAGTTTACCTGATGGTGTCTTTATATATGACACTACAGGTCTTGCAGATTTTTGTTCCTTATGTAGTTTAATCAATCCGTACATTTTTGGAGCTTGAACATTCATTGGAATCAGTTTTCTCTTCTCCCATTCTGTGTGTGCTGGGTGTTCTGACAAACTCTTCTTTGATTTCTTTCGTGAAAAGTTTGGTTGGATCATTTGGTATTTCGGTGATATCCATTGTTTTCAGTAGATCCAACATCTTTTCTTCGTATAGGTCTTTATTGAAGCATACTATATTGTTGCCTTTGTCAGCTTTAGTCGTTATGAGATCTTCGGCTTGGATTTTGCTTGATATGGACTTTATTATTTTCAACTGATTCTGATTGTTAGTTTTTATATCAGATTTTCTGATAATTTCTGTGAGTTTGTGTTTATGGAGGCTTAGGTTGGTGATGATATCTTTTTTGAATGGTCAGCTCTGCTTGCGCTCCGGTTATTTCCTTGTCTGTTTTGAATTTGCCGTTTTCCGGGGTGAATTTTGGTCCTTTTTTCAGCAGATCCGTTTGCACTTCATCAAAGAATTTGTTTGATAGGTTTATGAATCTAGAATAAAAAGTGATATATGATCGTTCGATAACATCTGTTTGATGAGGTAAAAAACACAAGGCTTAACTTTAATCTACACTTTATTTGAAAAAATTCGACGACGTTTCGCTGACACAGCAGCTTTATCAAGAATGACAAACAGATTGAAGAGTATGGTATTATAAACAAATCGTGGAACAAGTTGGATGAATAACAGGAAAATCCACACCGAGCCATTGTACAGTTAGTATGGAAGGTAATAAAAACTAATTAAACAAGTTAAGTAGGGGTGAATAATTTACATCTACCTGCTCATTCAAAAGCTTATCCGAATGATTGTATCTATTTATTTCTAATGCTTCTAGGAGATATAATTTTAAACGTTTTGATTTTATATGTAATATGTCAAAGTTTTATTGAACTCCTATAGGTCCTACCGATATAAATTTTATCACAAGAACCGCAATTGAGTTTATAGCTTCCTGATTTACTTGAGTTTTCAACACGAGATTTATTATTTTAATATGTTTACCTAAGTTATTAGAAGTTTTGAAAGTTATATTAAGATTTTGTTTGACGAGAAAGGATTTAATATTTGTACTTGCAGAACCGCAGAATGTTAAACTGTTGAATATTTTATAGTCTTTATGAATAGGATATACTTCATTTATTGCTTTCCGATACAGTTTGTTACGAATGATTAGATCTATCATATCCGGATTATATGAATTATTAATGGCTATCTGTTTGATGATGTTTAACTCTTCATTATAATCTTCTACTGATAAAGGTAAATTGAGTAACCGATGTACCATGCTGTTTAAAGCTGCAACTTTGTGTTGAATTGGATGTAATGAGTAGTTATGTATAATTGTATCAGTATGTGTTGGTTTACGAAAGACCGAAAAAACATGATTATTATTTTGTTTAGTGATTTTCAAGTCCAAAAATTAATGGAATCGTTCTGTTTAATTTCTATCGTGAATTTAATGTTCAATTGGATGGAATTAATGAAATTAAGAAATAAGTCTAATTGACGAGTAGTTCCAATGAAACATACTAAGATGTCGTCAACATATCTATACCAATAAAGAAATTTGGAAATGAGTGGATGTGTATGAATTTTCTGTGAACAGCATGGTACATCGATTACTCAATTTACCTTTATCAGTAGAAGATTATAATAAAGAGTTAAACATCATCAAACAGATAGCCATTAATAATTCATATAATCCGAATATGATAGATCTAATCATTCGTACATTCAACGTATATTCAACAGTTTAATATTCTGCGGTTCTGCAAGTACAAATATGAAATCCTTTCTCGTCAAACAAAATCTTAATATAACTTTCAAAACTTCTAATAACTTAGGTAAACATATTAAAAATAATAAATCTCGTGTTGAAAAATCAAGTAAATCAGGAATCTATAAACTCAATTGCGGTTCTTGTGATAAAATTTATATCGGTAGGACCTATAGGAGTTTTGGCATAAGAACATCTGAACATAAACGTAGCTTCGATAAAAATATATCTGATTCAAATTATTCAAACCACCTAATAAAAGAAAACCATTCATTCAATAAAAACTTTGACATATTACATATAAAATCAAAAGTTTAAAATTAGATCTCCTAGAAGCATTAGAAATAAATAGATACAAACATTCGGACAAGCTTTTGAATGAGCAGGTAGATGTAAATTATTCACCCCTACTTAACTTGTTTAATTAGTTTTATTACCTTCCATGCTAACTGTACAATGGCTCGGTGTGGATTTTCCTGTTATTCATCCAACTTGTTCTACGATTTGTTTATAATACCATACTCTTCAATCTGTTTGTCATTCTTGATAAAGCTGCTGTGTCAGCGAAACGTCGTCGAATTTTTTCAAATAAAGTGTAGATTAAAGTTAAACCTTGTGTTTTTTATCTCATTCATATCATGGATCTACATCAAGTAACGGCCTCCACAATTCAAACATCTGTTTGGATCATAGGTTGCTGAGGCTTCTGTTTTTTCTTTTTTGTTTTCTAAGGTTGAAAGTTTTTACAAAAGTGTCTCATTTCGTTCTTCTTTAAAAATGAATTTCCATAAAATAAATAAGTCATCAATACTATCACTAAGAATTACTGAAATTATGAATTGAAATTGTTATTTAGAGTGCAGAGATTACATTGAAATCATTTATTTTAGATAAAAAGTGCGAATATATTCTTAAATAAATATAGGCATCCTAGCTAGGTCACGAAGGAATTCGCTATTCTTCATTCAATCGTTTATACGATAAACAAAATAAATACTATAGATGAAACAGTGTTGACATAATAAATAACTAAACTCTTCCCTAAAAGAAGCCGGACGTATTGACGTAATTTTCTAATCTCCTAATGTGGTTTTAGGATAGAAATTTATCAAACAAACGTCCACCGAATGACCCATTTATCATATAGTTTACAATTGGATTATACCACTGTCCCTTATTATATCAACCGATTGAGGGATGCATATTTGATGAGGGGATCCTGACGGTATGACGAGGGCTCTATCGATTTTCGAAAGGGCTTCTCCTTATAGTTGCACTATCAAAGTTTGATCAATGGATCGTAAAACACCCAAATTTAACTCGTAGTATATTCTGTCTTTGAAAATCTTTTTTGATAACTGCTTAATTACACTTGCTGGCAGATTCATTCTGATAATTTCCGCTACTAATATTACATCAACGTTTACAGTCTTTGAAAATACTAAAAAAGATGTTTATTTACTTGAGACAAGCATTGAGGATGTAGACATGCACTTTCCGTCAAACTTTTAATCATTTATTATTAGATGTTTCATTGAAGAATTCACGGATGGTAGTTTTCATATAACCTCACTTTAAACCGAAGCCAAACGGTTAGTTTATTTGAAATCCAGTCATATTGGCGGATATATAAATTATGAAGTGAGTGTACTTCCATTCGCTCCGCTTCCTCGCTGAAATATTGAGATGTAGTGGATATTAATAAACGCAAAGCTTGTTTCAAATTCAACAATTTCGGTAGAAAAATTCAGATTTATCTGTTGAGATTTGTAGGTCTCACGTTGTTCAGTGGACTTACTATATTATCAACTTATTATATTGATTACACTGGACAACAAAATTGCACTTTTCGTTTGATGAATGACTAATGACAAAAAGGTAATTATTACATAGATATATCAGGAAAATCGTTGTCGAACACCCTGTGTAACAAAGGTCAACTAAATGTGTCATATTTACATGCAACAACAATTACTATAACAATCCATCTGACACTTTGAAATCAATGTTGAGGGCACAAAAATTTATTTTGAAAGTCCTCAAATTTCAGAAAATGATAATAATTCGGGAAACAATTAAAGCTAGGTATAAGGAATTTCGAACAAACTCACCTTAATTTTTCCTCACAGAGTCAAAAATTAAACAAAATATAAGGTGTCTCATATAAAACTCATAACTTTAGTATGTAACTTTATTATTACACACAGGAGAAGCATCACATTAAATAACATTAAACTAAAAATAAGAATATGATACACACATTACAATACCAATGGCTACATTATACTGGGTGATTTACCAGTGGTGCGGTGCTCTGTAGCTGGTACATTCTTGAAGATTTCATTTTTGTTCGAACGGTATTGTATTTAGAAAGTGAGAATCTACCTCAGCACTTTATTTTGCAGTGAACAGGGTATCCCAATTTTCTATTAATAAATCTTGGGTGGTTTTTTCAGATTGGAAGACCACAGGAATGGCATAAACTCTGCTATAATGTCTTTAAGTAATAAGTTATTTTGGTGCGTAGTTTCGTCACAAAATTTTTTTTTCTGTAAAAATTCATGAAAATAGGCTCTCACATCATCGAATGCTCCTTCGGCCAGAGAGGATGAATACTTTTTTCCTTTCGTTTTCTTATTGCCCAAGGATAGCTTCATTGAAGAATTGAAATAGATTATCTTCATTTTATACAGGAGTGACTCAAAAATATTATTGAATATTGTAATTTTAAAAATATCATATCTTGATTTTTTCAAATGGAACACCCTGTATTTCATTATTCATGTCAACGCATAAAATATTGTGCTATATTATTGCAGAAGTAACCTTATCTTTATCTTCGATCATTTTCGAAATATTCGATTATTTGTAAGAATTTTTGATGAAAATTCTACAAACCGTATTAAACTCATCAATATGCATCATTATTCGCACAGAAGTTTTTTTTTCTGTAATGATTCAAGTAGTAAAAATTAAAATAAACAAGATAATTCTTTTAACGAATGATAAGATCAAGATGATTGAAACGTTTGTTTGTTTTTCTTTCAACGTGCTCTATTTCTGTCTTTCGGCTAATGATACGCCAGGGAATTCTGTCACTTCACTAACCCGGGAATTTAACCGAACCCCTCTCGTGTCGAGGGAAGGGATCTTTAATGTCCAACACATCCTTGTTAGACAGGACCGACAGCTTTACATCTCCTCCGAAAGATGGACACTCTAGCGATTCCCAGAATCCGAAAAATCGCACCGACTTTGTAGGGATTGAACCCAGGTAACTGTGCGTAGGAGACGAGCATCATATCCCACACGCCACCGAGCCGGCTGATTTAAACGTAAATTGAGGTATGTGTTGATATTCTTTTTCATTTGTGCCTTCTGTCAGGTGTCCGAACATATCATATTATGCATTTTACATGGTGACCTTATCCGTGTTTCGTTATTAAACATTGTTAGAGTGAGGTTTGAACCCAATTTTCTCAAATGACTGCCATGAAGTTCTCCAAAGAAGAAATGGTTGATATGATTTTTATTCTGGGTGAGTGTGATAAAAATTCTTTGTTGGCAAGTAGAGTTTATGCACAAAGGCATCAAGATGCTTTGAAAAACTTCTAATTAGATTTATCGAAACGGGTAATATTGCTTACAAAAAACATGAAAAACCAAAAACTGCTACAGCTGAAGACAACCAGTTATCAGTTTTGTTGACAGTGACAGAGGACCTATATAAAATCCAAAGAGAGATTTCTCAGTTAACAGATGTAAGTCAAACTTCCGTCCAGAGAATCTTGAAAGTGAATAAATTTCATGCATATCATGTACAGCTGCACCAGGAACTGAACAATCAAGACTATGAAAATCGATTCAATTTTTGCAATTGGGCAAGTGACAAAGTAGCGGAAAATCCAAATATGTTTAGCAGAGTTCTTTTCTCGGACGAGGCAACTTTCCACAAGAATGGGCTTGTTAAAAGGCACAACTTTCATTATTACGCCATGGAAAATGCACACCTCATGAGACATGTAGATCGCCAGCATCGTTGGTCCTTGAATGTATGGGCCGTTATAGTAGATGAATATCTAATTGGGCCGCACTTTTTCGACGGGCACCTCAATAGTGAAATGTTAGATTTTCTGCAAAATCATCTACCAATGTTACTTGCCGACTTACCAGATCATATAAGACAAGATTTGTGGTTTCAACAGGATGGAGCACCGGCACATTACTCACATCAGGTTAGGGAGCATTTGAATCATGTATTTCCAAATAAATGGATAGAACGTCGTGGTCCTGTTAGATGGCCAGCTAGGTCTCCGGATCTTACAAGTCTAGATTTTTTCTTGTGGGGTTATATTACCAGATTCCTTCTACAACACAGTTGGATATAAGACAGAGATAAGTCGACGCCTTTCAGTCAGTTAATCCGCAAATGTTTTCGAGAGTTCAACGGTCTTTCCTCAGAAGGATTGAGTTGTGTCAACAAAGAAACGGGCAACATTTCGAACACTTGTTGAAATAGTTCAGCACGTTATAGATCATCTCACCAAAAACCAATCTATTAAGTATTTCATATAAGACTACCTTAAAATATCTCCATTTCTCTAATCAAGTATAATGATATCTACTAATAAACTCTTCTTTCGCAACCTCTGATTTTATTATTTTAGTTTTTTTTTTATTTCGAAAATGGTCGAAGATAAAGATAAGGTTACTTCTGCAAAAATATGGCACAATATTTTATGCGTTGACATAAATAATAAAATACAGGATGTTCCATTTGAAAAAATCAAGAGATGATATTTCCAAAATTACATTATTCAATAATTTTTTTGAGTAACTGCTGTTCAAAATGAGGATAATCTATTTCAATTCATCAATAAATCTATCCTTGGGCAATAAGAAAACGAAAGAAAAAAGTCTTCATCCTCTCTGGCCGAAGGAGCATGCGATGATGTGAGAGCCTATTTTCATGAATACTTATTCTTTCTTACTGAGGAGTTGTTGTCAATGTTGTGCTCGATATGAATGAGTTGTTCTAGGTGATCAGATATCACAAAATCTACCAACTCTGATACAAAGGAGTCGTTGTTGAAGTTTACGAAGATGTTATCTATACAGGCACTTTCCCAGGTTGCTGCCATTATGAGGAGTGTAAACGCGTAGGTCTCGAGCAAGTAGATCAGCTCGGAGGCTTGACTTCGATAAAGGTTAGATTGTGATAAAGTGAACTTCCTCCCGATGGCCTGGATATACAGACTATCAATATGTTCAGTCGCAAAAGTTCCACCGCACACAACTCGATTCTCCGCTCTATGTTCACCATATTTACGATATTTAAGGGAGTCTTCGATAAGTACAGCAGTACCACCTCTTCCAGACTTATTTCTAGCTGAGTAATTAGCCAATTTCAAGTTCTCTATATCCAGTGTGCTTACCTCTTCTTTTGCTAGCCAGTGTTCAGTCAGGTCACTTATCCTATAGAGTTGGACCTTGAACCTATGGACATGTTTTAGTCCACTTGTTAGTTATCTAACTTATTGGTTTGATCCTTTCTTTGAGTCACGAAAAAATGTCATGTCTTCATTTGTATTTATGGTTTTTAATACTGACGAGGAGTTTCTATAGCAACTATTGGACAAAATATTCTTTATTTCTTTCAAAATTTCCTCCTTTTTGTTTTTCACGTCAGTAAGAAGAGTTAGGCTAATGTTTATGTTTTTGTTTTGTTATGTTTTGACCCAGCACAATAGCAAACCTTGACGAATGTATGTACTTTGTATGCTAACATTAATATATTTTGATTCGATTTGATTATGGAACACTTTGTATAATCTAAAATATTTTTAGTTTGTAGTCACTACAGTACTACATAATACCGGGTATTTTTTGATTTTTCTTATAAATTATTCACTCAGACTGAATGACCGAACTGATCAATCCAGATTGCCATTCGACAATTACATATGACATTTCGCGAGAAATCAGGAAATCAAGATTAGAAAATAGCCATCAAATGCTATGTCTTCATATTCGACAATTAATGTCTTTCCATAATTTATTTTATAAATTACTCAAATTAAAAAAAAATACCTTTCAATCAAGAGCCTTTAAATGTTCATGATGACTTATCAATTATTGACAATACATTTCTGTCATATGTCATAACTACTGTCATCGTTCCGTTATTCGGTAAGTTATGTCCTCAAATATTTCATTTAAAAGTTGAACGGCACAAAGCTCGCTCTACAAATGTGATTTTCCTTTTTAAGAAGATTTCTTCCGGTTGATAATATACAGCTTAGACGTGAGAACATCTGTTGGGAGGAGTAAACAATGTAGGGTGTCCCAGGTGGAACCAACTAATTGAAACAAATGGAGAAGGGACGATGAACTTAATGGAAACAAAGTTTTTTACACTGTGTAAAGTGTGAAGTGCCTCACTTGATGTTGATGTGTTTCTAAAATAAAAAACAGAGAAAAAGCACACACTCAGGGACACGTTACATTACTTGTTGAAATTTGGTTAGATTAAGTTTTATTTGTTCGTTATAAAAATATAGAATGGCATTTTGAGAAATATGTTCACAGTAGAAGACAAAGTTAATTTCTGTATTTCGGATGTCGCATAATTAGGTATCGTTTTATCGGCGGGATATTTAACATAGACATAACATATAGTTCTTAACTATAGGTCTAAAACTTTTCCTATGTGAATTCGAACCACCCCAAAAATGTACTCTTACGATAAATATACAATCTCGAAATTCCCTACAATAACCAAATGATTAACTTTTACAACGGATTATCAAGGTGTCCGTCATGGATATCCTTCACTCAGTCTCTCTTAGAGTGAGTGGATACTTTTGGCAGATCACCTACTTCATTGAAGACCAAATGAATTCCTGATTCGACCTCAATTTCACACAATCTGAACTCAGGATTATTTTACCTATCACAGGTAATATTTCAACTCGCCATGCGCCGTCACTATCTGTGCCAAGAGCTATGCATTAGTTCGACTGACTTTAAATGCTAACCTTGTCCAGTTTTTACTAGTTGATATATCCAGCATTACCTTTGACTTGCCTTAACAGTGCAGACTGGAATCCCGACCCTGGGTCCTGGTTCTATTGGAGCATTGTCATTTCCTCTGATCCCGCTGTGCAGCAAGAAGCTAATCTTAATACATTAATATTTGAGCTATTCACGGGTGGTGTGAGGGTGAAAAACTTATCAGAATCCCTCATCAAATCTTTATGATACTATTCAACAGGAAAAGAGGATATATGTCTCTTCCCCGATCCTGGGTGCAGTATACATTCCAGTTGTGGAGAAAGTGAAATATCTGGGAGATATCTTGGATAGTAAACTCACTTAGAATTCACACCTGGAAAACATAATCCACAAAGTAGGACATTCCTGATGCATATCAAACGACTTGTGGAAAGAAATGGGTTCTTGCCCCAAAGCAATTTTAGTGGCTATATGTGATGGTGGTGAGACCACGTATCACATACAGCTGCATTGCTGGGTGGGAATGCAGCCTTAAAAAGCAATCCCAACGCAAGCTCTCTAAATTGCACGGCCTGCAGGATGGTTACTGGAGCTTTTTGTTCTACGTCTACTGCGGCCATAGATGTGATTCTGGTGATTAGAGGAGCAGATAGAATAGACGCCTAGAGATTCAATTATTTTTCCGAATTGGAACGAGTATGCTCAGCTTGGTGCTCGGCGCTTTACAGTTTGAAATAGAGGACAACGAGATGCTGAGTACAAAATCTGATGAAGCAATACCCAAAACAAACATGGAGCTGCTATTCCAGATCATCATTCCTAGCAGACAGGAATGGATCAGCTCCAAGGACCTTGAAGTACACAGACGGCTCCAAAACAGCAAAAAGTGTTGGAACTGGTGTATATGGTCGAGATGCTGCCGCGATCTGTCTTGGCGGGCTTGCGATTATTTTTCAAGCATAGGTATTTGTCATTCACCACTGTTCTAACATCTTGCTTGCGAGGAGATCAAGTAGGTCAATAAAAATCATCATTCTTAACTTTCGGTCAATTTCACAACATCTGAACTCAGGATTATTCTACAATTCTATCTGGCACAGGCAATATTTCAACTCACCATGTCCTGTCACTATCTGTGGCAAAAGCTGTGCATTAGTTCGACTGACTTCAAGTGCTAACCTGTCCAGGTTTTACTAGTTGATATGCCCAGCATCACCTTGGACTTGTGATAACCACAAGCATTCAATCAAGTGTCCCTATGTTGTTCCACTATCCAAACTCCCAGCCTTGACTCAACAGCGCAGACTGGAAACCTGACCTTGGGTCCTGGCTCTATTACAGTATTCTCATTCGCTCTGATCTCGCTGTGACCGTGAACCTAGAAGAAACGAATATAATGTTTACCGCCAGTGGTTTCACTGTCTGAACGCTATCCCAGACCAGCATAGAAGTAATATTGTGTGCGCCCAGTGAAGCACGAAGCTGATCTCAATAAATTAATATTTGAGCTATTCACGGGTGGTGTGAGGGTGAGAAACTTATCAGAATCCCTCATCAAACCCTTATGGTACCATTCACCAGGAAAAAAGGATATTTATCTCTACCCCGATCCTGAGTGCAGTGTACATTCAAGTTGTGGAGAAAGTGAAATATCTGGGAGTTATCTTGGATAGTAAACTCACTTAGAATTCGCACCTGGAAAACATAATCCACAAAGTAAGACATTCCTGATGCATACCAAACGACCTGTGGAAAGAAATGGGTTATTGCCCCAAAGCAATTTTAGTGGCTATATGTGATGGTGGTGTGACCACGTATCACATACAGCTGCATTGCTGGGTGGGAGTGCAGCCTTAAAAAGCAATCCCAACGCAAGCTCTCTAAATTTCACGGCCTGCAGGATGGTTACTGGAGCTTTTTGCTCTACGTCTACTGCGGCCATAGATGTGATTCTGGTGATTAGAGGAGTAAATAGAATAGATACCTAGAGATTCAATTATTTTTCCGAATTGGAACGAGTATGTTCAGCTTGGTGCTCGGCGCTTCACAGTTTGGAATAGAGGACAACGAGATGCTGAGTACGAAATCTGATGAAGCAATACCCAAAACAAACATGGAGCTGCTATTCCAGATCATCATTCCTAGCAGACAGGAATGGATCAGCGCCAAGGACCTTGAGGTAGACAGATGAATCCATAACAGCAAAAAGTGTTGGAACTGGTGTATATGGTCGAGATGCTGCCGTGATTTGTCTTGGCGGGCTTGCAACTATGTTTCAAGCATAGGTATTTGTCATTCACCACTGTTCTAACATCTTGCTTGCGAGGAGATCAAGTAGGGCAATAAAAATCATCATTCTTAACTTTCGGTCAATTTCACAACATCTGAACTCAGGATTATTCTACAATTCTATCTGGCACAGGCAATATTTCAACTCACCATGTCCTGTCACTATCTGTGGCAAAAGCTGTGCATTAGTTCGACTGACTTCAAGTGCTAACCTTGTCCAGGTTTTACTAGTTGATATGCCCAGCGTCACCTTGGACTTGTGATAACCTCAAGCATTCAATCATGTGTCCTATGTTGTTCCACTATCCAAACTCCCAGACTTGACTTAACAGCGCAGGTTGGAATCCTGACCTTGGCTCCTGGCTCTATTACAGCATTCTCATTCGCTCTGATCTCGCTGTGACCCTGAACCTAGAAGAAACGAATATAATGTTTACCGCCAGTGGTTTCACTGTCTGAACGCAATCCCAGACCAGCATAGAAGTAATATTGTGTGCGCCCAGCGCAGCACGAAGCTGATCTCAATAAATTAATATTTGAGCTATTCACGGGTGGTGTGAGGGTGAGAAACTTATCAGAATCCCTCATCAAACCCTTATGGTACCTTTCACCAGGAAAAGAGGATATTTATCTCTTCCCCGATCCTGAGTGCAATGTACATCCAAGTTGTGGAGAAAGTGAAATATCTGGGAGTTACCTTGGAAAGTAAACTCACTTAGAATTCGTGCCTGGAAAACATAATCCACAAAGTAAGACATTCCTGATGCATATCAAACGACCTGTGGAAAGAAATGGGTTCTTGCCCCAAAGCAATTTTAGTGGCTATATGTGATGGTGGTGAGACCACGTATCACATACAGCTGCATTGCTGGGTGGGAGTGCAGCCTTAAAAAGCAATCCCAATGCAAGCTTTCTAAATTGCACGGCCTGCAGGATGGTTACTGGAGCTTTTTGCTCTACGTCTACTGCGGCCATAGATGTGATTCTGGTGATTAGAGGAGCAGATAGAATAGATGCGTAGAGATTCAATTATTTTTCCGACTTGGAACGAGTATGTTCAGCTTGGTGCTCGGTGCTTTACAGTTTGAAATAGAGGACAACGAGATGCTGAGTACGAAATCTGATGAAGCAATACCCAAAACAAACATGGAGCTGCTATTCCAGATCATCATTCCTAGCAGACAGGAATGGATCAGCTGCAAGGACCTTGAGGTACACAGACGGCTCCAAAACAGCAAAAAGTGTTGCAACTGGTTTATATGGTCGAGATGCTGCCGCGATCTGTTTTGGCGGGCTTGCGACTATTTTCCAAGCACAAGTATTTGTCATTCATCACTGTTCTAACATCTTGCTTGCGAGGAGATCAACAAGTAGGTCAATAAAAATCATCATTCTTAACTTTCGGTCGATTTCACACCATTTGAACTCAGGATTATTCTACAATTCTATCTGGCACAGGCAATATTTCAACTCACCATGTCCTGTCACTATCTGTGGCAAGAGCTGTGCATTAGTTCGACTGACTTCAAGTGCTAACCTTGTCCAGGTTTTACTAGTTAATATGCCCAGCATCACCTTGGACTTGTGATAACCTCAAGCATTCAATCATGTGTCCCTATGTTGTTCCACTATCCAAACTCCCAGCCTTGACTTAACAGCGCAGGCTGAAATCCTAACCTTGGGCCCTGGTTCTAATACAGCATTCTCATTTCCTCTGATCCCGCTTTGTCCCTGAACCCAGAAGAAACGAATATAATGTTTACCGCCAGTGGTTTCACTGTCTGAACGCAATCCAAGACCAGCATAGAAGTAATATTGTGTGCGCCCAGAGCAGCACACAATGCAGAGCTCTGGGAGTTACCTTGGATAGTAAACTCACTTAGAATTCGCACCAGGAAAACATAATCAACAAAGTAAGCATTCCTAATGGGCATCTAAACCTACTGTAACGAATCTATTGCTTTTTACTGATTAAATTACTTCTTCCATGGAAAAGCATTTTAACGTCGATGCTGTGTATACGGATTTCCGTAAAGCATTCGACAGAGTAAATATTACATTATTGCTGGACAAGCTTTACACGATGGGTGTCGGGGGACCAAGCATAGTTGGATAGCTAGTTTTTTTAGTGGTCGTAATTATTGTGTTCGCTATAAGAGTTTCGTTTCCAATTCATTTAGTTCTCCTTCTTGAGTACCACAGGGTTCACATTTGGGACCCCTCCTGTTCATCTTGTTTGTCAATGATGTATCCTCGGTGTTTCGTCATAGTAAATTCTTGATGTTTGCCGATGATTCAAAAATATTTAGGACTCTGTCTGATGAGAATGCTGCGATACTTTTCCAATCTGATTTGGACCGCTTCAACACCTGGTGTTAACTTAACCGTTTAGAGCTCAATATTTCCAAGTGTAATGTTATAACGTTCCTAAGATCTATGAGTTTTACATTGATAATTTCGCCTTGAGTCGCGTCAATACTATTAAAGATCTGGGTGTTACGTTGGATTCTCGTTTGATTTCTAGAGATCATGTTTTCGGTATTGCTAGGAGGGGCACTAGACTATTGGGGTTTGTACAGAGGAATATTATGAAGTTTTCAATTGATACCTTTAAAATGGTATACTGTGCCTTTGATAGAAATATCCTCGAATTTGCTTCGGTGGTTTGGAGCCCTTCCTATTCAATTTACATTGCCTGTTTTGAGAGAGTTCAGAATCGTTTTTTACGATTGGTGGCTTTTAAAATGTATATTCCGAGGGATAAAATTGTTTATAAGCAGTTAAGGTCACAAATTGGACTTTCCGCTCTTAGCATTCGTAGATCTAGTGCTGATCTGAACTTTCCCTTCAAGATCTTCAATAATCAAGTTCATTGTGGTGAGTTACTTGATCGTGTAAGTTTTAATGTACCGGATTATGTTCATGCATTCCTAAGATGTTTTACACGGATTCAGTTCGTACTAATTATTGTAAAAATTTGTTTCTTGGTCCAGCATTGTCATTAAGTAACGCTCTTTCTCCTGAGTTGAATTACTTTGGTGTCTCATTTCTTAAATTAAAAAGAGTTGTTATTAATTTGTTATGGCAGGTTTAGTTATAAAATTGTTTTATGTTGAATAATCACTGCTTTTTACTTTTGCTTGTTAATACCTCTGGTCTTAATTTTTGCATTACTATTCTTAAGTGAGATTGTTAGCATTCACGATCACGATCACGATCTGCCTATTTCAATCCACTGCTGGATGTAGGCTTTTCCCATATTGAACCGTTTCTTTCTGCTAATAGCTTCTCTCATCCAAAGAAGACCCGCTGATTCTTTAATATCGTCTCTCCACCTTGTGTTTGGCCTGCCGATACTCCTATGTCTCACTCTTGGCCTCCATTCCATGAGCCTCTTGGTCCACCGATTGTCATTTCTTCGAGCTACGTGACCTGCCCATGACCACTTTAGTTGAGCTGCCCTCTCTATGACATCTGTCAGCTTGGTTTGTTCTCTTATCCAAGTATTTCTTATGCGATCTGATAGTTTAATATTTAATATTATTCTCTCGTGGGCTCTTTGGGTTTTCGTCAATTTTTGGGCCAACTTCTTAGTAAGACACCATGTTTCGACTCCATATGTAAACACAGGAAGAATGCATTGGTTGTAGAGGTTTTTCTTGAGGTTGTGGGGTATGTCTGATGTCAGGACATGTTTTAATTTGCCAAATGCCGCCCGCGAAAGGGACACTCTTCGTGTAATCTCGTCAGTCATGTTGTCTTTTTTAGTAGTTAGTTTTTGTCCCAGGTATATGTAGTTTTCGACATTCTCTAGTTGTTGACCTTCTACGTGGATTACGGGGTTATTGTTTGTGTTACTCATTATCTTCGTCTTGCTGATGTTCATTTCTAAGCCAACATTTTTTGAATGGTTGTTCAAGTCTAGGATCATATCTTGTAATTCTTGGACGTTACTACTTATTAGTACAATATCGTCGGCAAAGCGTAGATGATGTAGAAGTTCGCCATCAATGTTGATTCCTTTCTTATGCCAATCCATTTCTCTAAAGATTTTGTTGAAAGCTGCAATAAATAGCCCCGGTGACACTGTATCTCCTTGTCGAACACCTCGTTTTATTGGAATGTCGTTGGTTTTATTCCATAACTGGACATGCATTATGGCGGAAGAATAGATGTTTTTTATCAGGTTCGTGTATCTGCTGTCCACTCTACATGCATTAAGAGAATTAAGGACTGCCCAAATTTCTATACTGTCAAAGGCCTTTTGGTAGTCTATAAAGGCTATATAAAGATCTAAATTATACTCATTGCACTTTTCTATTAGCATTCGATATTCACAAAACAGTTTAGTTATTGGGTTATTCATAATATGGGATTACATGGGATACCTATGCTGTTATGGTGGTATTTATTGTTTCAAGTTGGTTGTACCGTTCATTTTTATGTATACATTGAATGGCATATTTACATAATATATTAAATAAATAAATAAATGAGTGACTTAGGCGAGCAGATCCCCTGTCGATCTTTGCTTGCGAAAACCATACTGGTGGCAATGATGTGATGAAAAATTGCTTAGAATTTAATTTTCTGCAATAAAAAAATATAAACATACATTATGCCATTTTAACTAAGATGGTGTCGACTACCGGTATAACCGGAAATGCGAGGTAACAAAAAAAATTTGTCCAATCGGTTATTCCTTTCTCCATATATTTTTTATGTCCCATTTCGTGTGGACAACCTGTATACTTTTTCAACATATTCAACAGGAGCAAAGTTATTGTCCGGACACCCGGTATAGCTTCTAAATTAAATATGAAATCAATTAATACAACTCTCAAACGAAAGTTGTTTTTGACACCGTGTATACAGGTGGGAACCATATGGGTGGTCCCTGAAGAGAATGAAGAGATTTTAACTTCGTTTCTAGGATTTTGTCGAACAGACAGACACCGTTCATCTCTCGACAACCATAAACCACACACAATATGAATGTACCAGTTTGTATAATTTATTACGGCCATATTTTGATGTGTTTTGCGGTCCATGCCTTATACTTTGTTGGTATTCATTAAAATCCGTGACATGGTTTTGCTGTTAGATTTTCACTATGTTTTACTAAACGCGTTTGTCTGTTTTGAATTATGTTTAACGAAGTGGCGATATTGTTGATACGTTGCGTAAATTTCTGGATTAATTTACGATTAATTGAAAGAGGGCACAGAGATACGGAGATAAAATATTCGTAGTTTCTCAAATAACCCCAATTTTTTTATTCTAAAAAAAAATATAGTTTCAATATTTGTTGAAAGGCGTGTAAAATATTCTACGCGATGTAGTCATTCT